>JAABKJ010000991.1:0-31989 GCA_011634705.1 Andricus grossulariae
TTACAAATGAATTACTCCGGATTACAAGTGTATTACATCGAAATACTAAAATCACTACGAATTACTAGAATTACTACGAATTCCTCGAATGACTGTGGAGTACAAGTGGATTACGTCAGATTACTAGAGCGGATAACGGATTCTAACTGGATTACTCTCGATTACAAGTGAATTACTCCGCCTTACAATTGTATTTCTTCGAAATACTAGAATTACTACGAATTCCTACAATTACTACGAATCACTTGAATGACTGTGGACTACAAGTATAATTACGCCGGATTACTAGTGCGGATAACGTATTGATGAAGCTAATTACCAGAGCTGTTTCCTCCTCGTTAATTTTGAAAGTTTTTTTAGATCTTCTAAGTTTTATAGATCTATATATGGAGTTAGAGGACATAACGATTACTGGAAATGGGATATGACACTAACAGGGCACAAATAGGGCTGAAAATGGGATTTGTTACATATAGGGTATTTATAGAGATTTTTCAAGCCTGAATATGTTGTATAGGGAATTGATAGGGCTGGAAAGGGGATGGTCTACTTATAGGATATTTATGGGGTTCTATAGACTTGTATCGGGAATTGTGGGGCATAAATAGGTCTGAAAATGGGATATTCTACTCTTATGGTACTGAAAGTGTTTTTTTAGAGCTTGATAGGGAATTAAATGACACAAATAGGGTTGAAAATAGGACATACTACTTATAGGGGATTTTAAGGCTTATTCTGGAATTAGAGGCCACAAACAGGTCTGGAAATGGGATTTTTTACTTATAAGATATTTATAGGTCTTTTTTGAGCCTGTTTGTGAATTATAGGGAATTGATAGGGCTGGGAAGGGGATGGCCTCCTTATAGGATATTTATAGGGCTTCATAGACCTGGGTCGGGATTTGTGGTGCATAAATAGGTCTGGAAATGGGATATGCTCCTTATAATTTTTCTGCAGGGCTTTTTTAGAGATATATCGAGAATTAAGGGGCAAAAAGGGCTAGAAATTAGATAAGCTACTCTCACACTATTTGAAGGGGTTTTAGAGCTTGATAGGGATTTACATGACACAAATAGAGCTGAAAATAGGATATGCTACTTGTCTGAGACTTTAAGGCTTATTCTGTAATTATAGGGCACAAACAGGGCTGGAAATGGGATTTGTTACTTCTAGGGTATTTGTAGGGCTTTTTCGAGCCTAATCGTAAATGATAGAGAATTGTTAGGGCTGGAAAGGGGATAGTCTACTTATAGGATATTTATAGGGCTTTATAGACTGGAACGGGAATTGTGAGGCACAAATAGGTCTGGAAATGGGATATGCTATTCAAAATTTTTTCTAGGGCCTTGTAGAGCTAGATCAAGAATTATAGGTCACATAAGCGCTGGAAATAGGATAAGCTACTCTTATGGTATTCAAAGTGTTTTTTAAAGCTTGATAGGGAATTACATGACACAAATAGGGCTGAAAATAGGATATGCTACTTATAGAGAATTTTATGGCTTATTCTGGAATTACAGGGCACAAACGTGGCTGGAAATGGGATTTGTTACTTATAGGGTATTTATGGGGCTATTTACAAATGGGATATGCTACTCACAATGAATTTTAAAGCTGGATCGGGAATGATAGGATATAAATAGGGCTGAAAATTTGATTAGCTACTCATAGGCTATATATAGGGCTTTTTGAAGCTGCGTCCTCCTTATAGGGAATAAATAAGTATGGAAATAGGATATTCTACTTATAGTTTATTTACAGGTCTTTTTAGACCCGAATCGAGAATTGCAGCACATAATTTACAGAGCAAAAGTTATAGGGTATAAAGGGGACTGGAAATGGGAGATGATACTTACAGAGTACTTATTTATTTTTAGAGCTTGATTGTGAATGATAGGGAATTGATAGGGCTGGAAATGGGATATGCCACTTCAAATGTACACTTAACTCACGATATAAGACTCCTCGGCCAACGATATTCCTAGAACTGAGGGCCTCCGCAGTGTCGTGATGAGAGGAGCTGCAGGGCCAAAACAGAGGATGTGCTCAGTCAAGCGTGACAAGCAGCTCGAGAATCGCACTTTTCGCGCATTGGTTGCATCAGGTTGTGTCATGCGTCGAAATCCAACAGAAATGGTTCATGTGGCCCTGCCTGTTTACATTTGGATTACCCCGATTTAAGATCAAGGCCAAGACAAGCCATGCTCAAACCAGTCTTATATCGGGAGTTAAGTGTATTTATAGAGCTTTCTAGAGCCAGATCAGTAATTATAACGTTAGACTTTGCTGAAAATTCCTGTACAACAACCTCGGAGGATCTTGGATATGTTCCTGGACACGGACCTGCACACGAATCTATACAGGTAATCTTGACGGTTCCTGTTCAGGAAATTGTTCAGGATCCTATACGTGAACCTATCTGTAAAGTACCCCATACGTATTTCTGTACAGAAACTCGTGCCTCAATTTACATCGCAAGGGAACCTGTACAGGAACCTATACTCGATTATTCAGAGGTTCCTTTGCCAGTGCAAGTCCCATTGCAGGATCATGTACAGTTTCCTTTGCCAAATTCCTGCACAGGAACCGTCAAGATTACCTGTGCAGGTTCTTGTGCAGGATCTTGTCCAGCAACATGTCCAGGATCCTCCGAGGTTCTTATACAGGAACCTCCGTGGATTCTGGACATGTTCCTGCACACGAACCTGCACACGAATTTACACAGGTAATCTTGACGGTTCCTGTACAGAAACTTGTTCAGGCTCTTATACGTGAACCTGCATAGAAACTAATCCGCGAGGGTTCGCTAGTGGCTTCGCTCTCTCGATAGTAAATTCGATCTTCAAGGGAATATAAGGAAAGCAGCTTTATAGCTGTAAGCGACATACATTTTCAAGGCATCTTTCTGTAAGGGACCCCATACGTATTTCTCTGCAGTTTCCTTTGCCAAATTCCTGCACAGAAACCATCCTGATTACCTGTGCAGATTCCTGTGCAGGTTTCTGTGCAGGTTCGTGTGCAGGAGCTTGTCCAGCAACATATCCAGGATCCTCCGAGGTTCCGGTACAGGAATTTTCAGATGGGTAGAAGTTAAAAAAATAATTTGAATCATGAAGCTGAGAGGGGGAAATAATTAGATACACAAAAATAGACAGTTGACATACAAAATCATTTATTCATATAAAAGGACACTTTATACTAGCACGTACTGTCTTAGACATAGTCGTCAGGATTATACCGATAGGATACAACCGACTATTTGCTCGTTTCTTCGATTATCACATATTGTAATACGCGGCAAACGACGATGGATTACACTCGAAACGTAGAGATTAAAACCGCAATCATCGCACATGAGCATCATGCAGTAGATTTTTCATTAAAAAAAAAAAATTGGAATTACAAATCACGCGAAATTTGACCAGTAGAATACAACAGTCTTTGTGATATTTCAAATGATCTGAAATCCCAATTGTCACTCGATTATTGAATATCTACTGTATTTGGAGAGACGTGGCGGAAGACTTGGGTCAAAGACTTCGAAATATTTATTATAATTTTGCACGTACTTCCACTGTTCTTCAGTCATTCAGTGAATATTTGACACACAGTTTTTTTGCACATTTTATTCCTTAGCATGCAATTTTTTAAGCATATTTCTACATTTGTATATGCAAATCACTACGTTTGATACAAATTTTAGAAAATTCTATGCGTGGGTTTATGAAGATATAAATACTATATTTGACTAACTGCTAAAGGGCTAGTGAGGATAGGCTAACTTTAGGAGCCATCAAATCCATAAATCCAATACTTCGTTCAATTAATCATTTTAATAAAAAATTTTATTATCTTCAGCCTTTCATAAATTAGTTTAATTATCTCCCAAAGTTTAGCTATCGTCAATTGGACGAAATTTGTATACACAGCGGCTGGTTCGTACTTTTTCGAGGGGCAGAGGTAACAATTTAAATAGGACGAATCTAAAAGTACTAAAATAATCTCTAGCAAAGAACGTATACACGAGTTTGTTATTCTCTGCCTCTTAAATTTTCCTCAACATCAGCCGAATTGTCCAGCGAGGTGGTTATGCAAATTTTTCATTTTGTTTATCAAAAAAGCTGCCTAATCACCTCCGAGACATATTTCTCGTCTTAGAGTTAGTACAGGCTTCTTTCTTTTTTTCTTATAAAAAAAAAGAAATGTCAGGAAGACATGAATACCTTGTCTTCGTCTCTAGTCTAATTATAAATATAGTGCAGACAGTATGCGTAGTATCGTGTAAATTGATTCATTAAATCTCATTGTCGCGTCCCATGTCCCGAAGTCTCCAAGCGTCTCTAAAAAATTTATAATTTTTCATCCCTTTTTAAAAAAGTTTCTTTCTAATTTCATCCTGTAATTTATGACGCTCCGAGGCTGAGGAAGAGGAGTTTTATTTTAATTCCAGCACAAGTTTTTACTTGGATTTTTCTACCGTCTTCATACAAAGGCATGGGAATTGTCATCGTTTAAGTATCGTTAAGGGAGTACAATGTAAAAAGAAGTGTATAAATGTATACATATATTTATAAATCTATATATTTATATATAATGATGCCGGCTCGCCGGAGAAGCGAATTCATTTCCGGTCCTCCTCGCGAGCCGCTATTTGAGCTTCGAGTTGCGCGTACGTTCCGAGGGTCTTTTTCCTCGCATTTTTGTCTTACTGAATTCAACACCGATCGATACATAAATATATATAAATACACCGGAGTCTGGATCTATAGGTGGCACGTGTGGTCAAATATCTAGAATCATTTTCCACAAGAAAATTCTAATTGCGCGTAAATAGTTTTATTCTATCCTTATAAATACGAAGTAAGACAGTAAAAACTTACAAAAGTTGGGCAGTTGTAGAAGACTGTAATACCGCAGAGTTTGGGAATCATTTCTAATCTGAATTTAGTGCCCAGCTCTGAAGCTAATATTGCAACTCAGCTGATTGACACCTTTTGAGGAACGACCAGTATTTTCTCGAGGAAGAATCGCCTCAAAAAGTTAATATAAAAAGCAGCTAGAAACCGATTCATTGTCGAGGAAATATTGAAAGGAAATTTAGTCAAGAAGGTCAATCAAGAAGAGGGTGATTTCAGTTTTTTTTAGTGATTAGTTCAGTGTCTCCAAATGACAAGGTTTCATCTCGAAGCGTGCAAATAGAAAGGAGATAGAACCTTATCAATTGGACGCGTCGATTTGTTGAGCGAGGATTGCGCCCTCTAGTGTCATCCAATAGACTAAATAAGAGCGTTTTACTAAACAACGGCTTGTAACAAAAATAGTTTTGAAAAACAACAAATATTACAAGTCGTTGTGCAGTGCGTTTCATTTCGATATTTCGTTATCATTTTACCTAACTACTCTCCAAATTTCCGAATCGTTTCGTCAAAAATTTCGATCAGATTCTGCCGAGGATGTTTCTTTTTTGACAGTGATATGGCTAGGTTGCTGCTGTCACGAAAGTGTCACATTGGCAACAACAAAGGCACAGTCATAAGTCTCGTCTGTTACGCTGTTTCTCATTCATCCTCGCTAATTTTTCATTTTCGTAGAGATCGTTCGCTTACAGCTTAAAATTGACGTTATACTGTCCATAAAATGTGTTTCCTCGTCATATTCTTCCATTTTGGCACTTGGAACGCGCCTTACTCTCATTCTTTTTTATATATATGTGTGTATATATATAACATAATATAATATATAAACGTTTTGGCCACTCAGTTCATTTTCGCTAAGCACATCATTGTCTGTGTTCCACGAAATAAGGTAGTCTAGAATAACGTTTTTTCACTTTTATACAACACTGTTTCTTCACTTTCAGCTTGGTTTAATTGTCGAATTCACTTAGTCAACCACGGATGGCTCATCTCCGTCTTCGTGCGGTCGCTGCCGCGATCATCTGCCGCAGCATCGGCTCGGGAGAACAAATCTTGGGATCGCACTTCATGTTGCCATCCCCACCGCAACTGGAAAATAATATGAAATTTCTGTTAATAATTTTATAACTCATAGTAAAAGAGCACTAGTAAAAGACACATCAAAAGATGTTTAAACCTCAAAAAGACGTTTGAAGATTGAAAATGTGAAACACTTACGTGCATTGAAGGCACGGTCCAGAGGCTGATCTGATGACCTCTCCGACGCCGTAGGCTTTGCCACCTATTTGGCAACCGCTTCTTCTTGTCGCTCCCTTATATGCGTGGGAGAGAAAATGTGGTGGAAGAGTAGTTGTTGTCGTGGTCGTTGTCGTCGTTATATTAAGTGACGTCGCCATCGAGACATGACACTCGTACCTAGGACAGCAGAAACCAGAAATTGGCTCCTCGTGACATCCAGGAATGGGTGGCGGACAGCTCTGTTGTAAGCAGATGATATCGCTTCTGAAGCAGAAGCAGAAATCACAAGGATCATCTCTAGGTATCTGTTGAGCAGACATGTAAACTTTGCCTCCGTAGCGGCAAGTACCAGGCCCGTAAACTTCCTTATCCTCTTCCATGTCGTATTCATCTTCAGGATTAAGGATGGTGCCACCATCAAGCGGGAAGTTGGGATTCATCTCATCTGTCATTGTCTGATCTGGATAATGTGCACCTTCCGAGGTAGCTACCGTGCTGGATTGGTCGAAGTATCCAGGACCTACTGTTTCCTGATCTGGTCCGATAGTAAACTGGCCTTCACCGACTTCAGGATGGACAGGTTTCTCTGAGGCTTCTGGAATTTCGTACCCACCTTCTTCTATAGCTTCTGTGGATGATGGTTCATGTGGAATTCTGGTTGTATGCTGATCCTCTGGTTCGGCTTCCTTGACACCTGTTGAAACACTACTTTCTGTTTGCGCCTCACCATGTGGTTGTTCCTCTGGCGTTGCAATTGAAGATCCTTCAGTCGAAGATTCTGCAGTCGAAGATTCTGCAGTCGAAACTCCTTCAGTCGAAATTCCTTCAGCTGGAACTCCTTCAGTGTGCTGGGATTCCTGTGTGCTTGGTTGTATTTCCTCCTCCTTAGCACTTGTAGATTCTGGTTGAGCTGTTGTTTGTACTTCTACAGAACTAGCTGTCGTCTCTCCACCTTCAACAAATATCGAAGGTGCACCTGTGGAAACTGTTGCTTCTGGAACATCAGAGCTGCTTGCAGGAACTTCACTTGAAGGAGAAACTTCAGTTGGGGTTACTTCTTCAGCGGGCGTTTCTTTCGTAGGTTCTTCAGCGGAAATTTTGGTATCAAGTGAAACTTCTGTAGCAGATTCTTCAGTCGAAGGATTGGCGATATCTATTTCTGAAGTACTGGTTTCTGTTGGTTGCTGAGCTGCTTCTGGTGTCGTTCCTTCACTTGGCTCTTCGGGTGTTTGCTCAGTTACTAGGGTAACACCTTCAGATGTTTCGTCTTCAATTGATGCGGTTGAAGGTTTCGAGGAAGTGGGTATTTCTGTTCCTTCAGGAGATTCCTTTTCAGGTTTTTCAGTTCCTACAGGAATTTCCTTTTCAGGTGTTTCAGTTCCTGCGGGAAGTTCCTTTTCTGGTTCTTCAGTACCAGCAGTAATTGATTTTTCAGTTGCATCAGTTCCTAAAGGAATTTCTTTTTCAGGCGCTTCAGTTTCCTCTGGCAATTTCTGTTCTGGTGCTTCAGTTCCTACAGGAATTTGTTTTTCAGGCGCATCAGTTCCTACAGGAATTTCCTTTTCAGGTGCTTCAGTTCCCTCCGGTAGTTCCTTTTCGGGTGCTTCAATTCCTTCTGGCAATTCCTTTTCAGGTACTTCAGTTCCTTCTGGCACTGCCTTTTCAGGTCCTTCAGTTCCGACAGGAGTTTCCTTTTCAGGTGTTTCAGTTCCTTCTGGCGATTCCTTTTCTGGTGCTTCAGTGTCTACAGGAGTTTCCTTTTCAGGTGTTTCAGTTCCTTCTGGCAATTTCTGTTCTGGTGCTTCAGTTCCTAGAGGAATATGTTTTTCAGGTTCATCAGTTCCTACTGGAATTTCCTTTTCAGGTGCTTCGGTTCCCTCTGGTAGTTCCTTTTCAGGTGCTTCAGTTCCTTTTGTTAATTCATTTTCAGGTGCTTCAGTTCCTTCTGGTACTGCCTTTTCAGGTCCTTCAGTTCCGACTGGAGTTTCCTTTTCTGTGGTTTCAGTTCCT
Source organism: Andricus grossulariae (assembly GCA_011634705.1). Lineage (NCBI taxonomy): Eukaryota > Metazoa > Arthropoda > Insecta > Hymenoptera > Cynipidae > Andricus > Andricus grossulariae. The sequence goes on from JAABKJ010000991.1 coordinate 8,166, forward strand.
TCTGGCAATTTCTTTCCTGGTGCTTCAGTATCTACAGGAGTTTCCTTTTCAGGTGATTCAGTTCCTTCTGGCAATTCCTCTTCTGGTGCTTCAGTTCCCACTGGAGTTACCTTTTCGGGTGCTTCGGTTCCTTCTGGCAATACCTTTTCAGGTGCTTCAGTTTCTGCTGGTAATTCCTTCTCAGGTGCTTCAGTTCCCGCTGGAGTTTCCTTCTCGGGTGATTCAGTTTCGGCTGCAATTTCTTTTTCAGGTGCTTCAGTTCCTTCTGGCATTCCCTTAACTGGCATTTCAGTTCCTTCTGGTAATTCCTTTTTGGGTTCTTCAGTTCCTTCTGGCAATTCCTTTTCAGTTTCTTCAGTTCCTGTAGGTGTTTCCTTCTCAGGTGTTTCTGTGGCTGCTGGTAATGCTTTTTCAGGAGCTTCAGTTCTTTCTGGCAATTCCTTTTCTGGTGTTTCAGTTCCAGCTGGAACTTCTGTTTCAGGGGCTTCAGTTCCTGCTGGTAATTCCTTTTCAGGTTCTTCAGTTACCACAGGAGTTTCCTTTTCAGTTCCTTCAGGTAATTCCTTTTCAGGTGCTTCAGTTTCAGCTGTAATTTCTTTTTCAGGTGCTACAGTTCCTTCTGGCAATCCCTTCACTGGTATTTCAGTTCCTTCTGGCGATTCTTTTTCAGGTTCTTCAGTTCCTGAAGGTGTTTTCTTTTCAGGTGTTTCTGTTGCTCCTGGTAATGATGTTTCAGGTGTTTCAGTTTCGGCTGGAACTTCCTTTTCAGGCGCTTCAGTTTCTACTGGCAATTCATTGTCAGGTGCTTCAGTTCCTGCGGGCAATTCCTTTTCAGGTGCTTCAGTTTCTGCTGGCAATTCTTTTTCAGGTGCTTCAGTTTCTGCTGGCAATTCCTTTTCAGGTGCTTCAGTTTCTGCTGGCAATTCCTTTTCTGGTGCTTCAGTTTCTGCTGGCAATTCCTTTTCTGGTGCTTCAGTTCCTTCTGGCAGTTTCTTTTCTGGTGCTTCAGTTTCTGCTCCAGTAGTAGATCCAGATTCGGTACTAACCGATTCACTCACCTTTTCCCCAATGCTCGTTTCAGTAACTTCTTCAGCTGAAGGTCCTTTTTCAGTTCCTTCTGTTGGCTTCTCTCTCTCTCCTTCTTCAGTTGCCTTTGTAACTGATGGTTGCTCAGTTTCTGCCACACCTGGAATGATAGGTGTACTTTGTTCTTCTTGAGTTACAGGCGATTTCTCTTCTATCTCTACAGCTTCAGTTGTTGGTTTATCCGTCAATTCATCGACACCTGTTGATACTTGAATATCAGATGCTGTTGATGCGGTGGACACTGCGGGTTCCCCTCCATCAAAGGCCGGTTCTTTCGTACTTTGTTCCGATACCTGGGTAGATTCCGTTTCAGAAGATACATTTGGCTCTGTTGATTTTTCAGTTGCAGTGGATTCAGGTGTGCTTGATTCTTCTTTGGTTGGGATAGAAACAGTAGTTTGATCCCCTGGAACTGGTGCTTCGGTACCTTCAGTTGGCTGCGAAGATACATCACCCTCTGTTGTGATAGCTTCAGTACTGCTGCCCTTTATAGTTCCTTCGGTAGATTCGCTCTGTGAAGATACGCTCGACATTTCAATCGTAACTTCCGGTTGACCAGTAGGTGTCTCTTCTTTTTCGGTTGCAGATTTTTCTGGGAATAAGGTTGTATCTTCTGGAACTGGAACTGGTTTAGTAGGTTCCTGAGATTCAGATTGAATTGTTTCTTTTTCTACGGATGGAGTTGTGCCCTCTGCGATCGAAGGTGACGATTCTGTTAGTTCAGTTGATTCTTCGCTGGTAGCTGTCTTTTCGTCAGATGGTTCAGATGGTTGAGATGTAGTAGGTCCCTCTTCTGGTTTAGAAGACACTTCTGGTGCAACAGTTTCCGTTACTTTCTCTTCTTCTACTGCTTCTTGATCTGATTTTGATGTAGTAACCTCAACAGGAATTTTACCCTCAGATGTGGCTGGACTTGAGGTAGGCTGAGCTTCCGTAACTTCTAACCCTGGCTCGTTTGTTGTGACAGCTTCCTTATCGTCCTCTGCTCGAGGTTTCTCGGTAGACTCTTCCTTCATAATTGGGGTTACCGAAGCCTCATCAGAAGCTGTAGAACTTGGTGTTGTCTCTTTCATAACTGATCCTTCTGTTCCTTCTTCTTCAACTTTTGGACGAAGACTAGAACCAGATGAGCTAGGTAATTCTTCACCAGACACAGTCGTCTCGCCTCCTAATTTAGTTACTGTTTCCTCTGTAGATTCTGGAATTTCGGAAGAACTTTGCTCATCAACAGTGCTTTGTTTTTCAGTTGAGGTAGAAGCAGGTCCTTCAGTCATTTCACTAACATTCGACTTCGTAGTCTCTTCTTCTGTAATTGGTTCTTCCTTACCAGTTTCTTTTGTTACACTAGATTCCTCAGTTGCTTCCGAAGATGGTGCAGATGTGCTAGGAGTGGTTATTTCTCCCTCAGGCTCTACACTCGCTGAAGTGACTTCTTTCTCTGTTGAAGATGTTGGTTCAACTGCGATTGTAGTTTCTTCTACGGGAATAGATGGTTTGTTGATTGGCTCTTCAGTTGTTTGTTTATCGTAAGATGGTGTTTTTCCACCCACTTGATTATCGGATATTAATGTTACGGATTTATCGGCATCGCAGGCGTACATTGGACAGCAGGTGTCAGAGCCAGTATGAAGTGGAGTGCAATTTGCTAAGTGAACTGGAGGTGGTAAACATTGAACTAGATCACACTGAACAATACTGCTTATACACCGACAACTGATTTGACAGGCATTTGCGGGAGGAATTACTGAATTGTTGTTATAAGACTGGCCGTCTACGAGGCAATTACCTTCTCCTGGAATGCCTACTGAAGGTTCTAGATCTAGAGGAGGTTCGGACTCAGTCACCTGACTAGTTTGATCCACCGCAGCTGGAGAGGTCGATTCTTGACTTGGTTCCTGAGATGGTGTAGAAGACATTTCTACCTCTTTATCTTCGGGTTTCAACTCAGTAGGTATGCTCATCTTTGTTACTTGTTCTACCTCTGTTACTTCCTTTCCGTCCTCTACTGAAGGTGTTACTACTTCGGGTTCCTGAGAAACTTCTGGTGTTTTATCTTGTTCCACAGATGACTCGGTTGGTTCTTCCTTTGTAGATGATTCCGTCTTTTCTTCGGCTGGTTCAGTAGAAGATACTTCTGTTACAAGAGGATATTCACTCGATCCTTCCTTAGGTGTAGATTTAGTTGATTCCTCTTGACCGCTTGTACCTTCAGTCGTCTCATTATCTCCAGGAATGACTTCTGTTGGTTTTTCTTCAACAATAGGGCTTTCGGTTATTCGAACATCAATAACAGGAATCTTATCAGTAGTAGTTTCTTCTTTTGTAGTGAGTGTATCATCGCTTGTAGTTTCAATTTCTTTTTCAGTCGATTCTGGAGAAGTGACAGATTTCTCTGTTAGTTCTGGTTCACTACTTTCTGAAGTGCTCTCTTTTTCGGTTGTAACAGATTCTTGCGTAACTGATTCCTCAGTCGGTTCTACTTTTACAGAGGTATTCTCTTCAGTCTCAGTTGGTTCCCCAGCACTGACAGTTGTAACTTCAGATTCTGAAACTGAAGTCTCAGTGACATCTATTTTCTCTGGTTGTGTTGCAGATTCTGGAGGAACTTCCTCTGTCGACTTTGTTTCTCCTTCTTTTGGTTCCTTTTCAATTCCAGTAGATTGTGTGATGCTCTCTTCAGTTCCTTCTGAGACACTTGGTTCAGATTCCTTATCCACACCCGTTGAGATAGTTGTTGGTTCTTCAGCAACAACAGATTCAGTGACCTTTTCTTCAGTTACTGGTTCTTTCACAGTGGAACTGCTTTCTGTAGGTTGGACTTCAGTCGGTTGTTCGCCTCCTGAAGGTAATGTCGGTGTTGTGACTTCATCACTGACTTCCTCAGATGAACTTTCGCCTTCAACGCCAGGTTTATTGGTTGGAAGTTGTTCACCAGAAACGTCGATTTCAGTTGATTTTTCTTCAGAACTAGGAGCTTCAGTGGATTCTTTAGAAATGTCAGTGACTTCTTCAGGGCCTTCAGTAGTTTCTTTAGGACCTTCCGTTGACTCTTTAGGACCTTCAGTAGATTCCTTAGGTCCTTCAGTAGACTCCTTAGGACCTTGCGTGGATTCTATCGGACCTTTAGTAGATTCCATAGGACCTTCAGTGGACTCTTGAGAATCTTCAGTAGATTCCTTAGAACCTTCAGTAGATTCTATCGGACCTTCAGTAGATTCCTTGGGACCTTCAGTAGACTCTTTAGTATCTTCAGTAGATTCCTTGGGACCTTCAGTAGATTCTATCGGACCTTTAGTAGAATCCTTGGAACCTTCAGTGGACTCTTGAGGACCTTCAGTAGATTCCTTAGAACCTTCAGTAGATTCTATTGGACCTTCAGTAGATTCCTGGGGACCTTCAGTAGACTCTTTTGGAACTTCAGTAGATTCCTTGAGCCCTTCAGTAGATTCCTTGGGACCTTCAGTAGATTCCTGAGTACCTTCTTCCTGTGGGACAGTCGTCACATTTACCTCAGTCTCAGGTGCAACTGTTGCTTCACTCTCAGTTACCGATATCTCAGGCTTGCCTGTTTTTTCAACTTCAGTCGGAGGTTCTTCCGTAGTTTTGCCAACAGACTCTTCTTCTGAGACAGTTGTTGAATCTGTACTTGATGGGAATGGAGGTAGATAAGTTGTGGGAACAAAAGTTGTTGGACCAAATTCGTTGGGTTCAGTCACATGACTAGAGACGATGTCTGGACGTCCAGTAGGTCCGTATTCATCACTAACTCCAACTTCGTTTACTGCATCTTTGTCTTCTGCTTTGTGTTCTGGTTTTTTGTCTGGAACTGGAATACCTGATGGACCTTCCGTAGGAATAGCTGGTTGCTCGGATGAGGTTGCGGCAGCTTCAGTCATTGCTTCAGCTCCTATCGTTGTAGGTGTTGTGACTCCTTCCTCACCTGAAGTAACCTTCTCTCCTTCAATACCTTCAGTAGGTAAAACATTAATTGGTGTTACCGTTTCTTTAAGAGATGATTCAGTTGATGTAGCCTTGCTCACTTCCTCAGTTTCAGTACTTCCCTTAGCTTCAGTAGACAAAGTAGATCCTTCTGCTGTTGCTGGAGTAGTTGATTTTTCGATAGACTCTGATGTTTCAGTTTCTTTAGGAGTCGTTTGAGACAAAGTGCTTTCGGGTTGATCGGAGAAAGTTTCAATACCAGTGGTTACATCCACAGTGCTTTCAGTAACTTCTTCGGGAGTGCTAGGTTCTAAAGTAGATTTCTCAACATCAGTTTTTGGGAGTTCAGCTGGTTTATCTACCATTTCGGTTGGTAATTTTTCTTCCTCTGTTGAAGTTTCAAGTATATTTTCAGTAGCTGTTGTTTCAGGACTATCGACGTCTGCTTTCGGTAGAAGTTCAGGAGCAGCTGAACTAGATGTTTCAGTTACGGCACCTTCAGTTGAACTTTCTTCTGTGACAGCAGTTACAATTGCGGGAACTTCATCATCCTTTCTTTCTCCCTCTGGGTTTTCAGCCAGAGTAGATCCAGATGTCTCTTTCGTTACATCAGAAACACTAACAGGTGTCGTTTCTTCGAGTTTCGGTGTGCCACCTTTTTCTATGGGTGAAACAGTTTCAGGTTCAATCTCGTCAGTCTTTTCTGTTTGCGTACTCTGTTCCACTGCAACTTCCGTAGTCTTATCGCCAAATTCATGAATCTTCTCTCCTTCTGTATCATCTGGAGATATGGTTCCTTGAGTCACATGTACATCACTTACGGGAGTTGTTTCAATACCCAAGTCTCCAGGTTCAGTCTTTTGGTCATCATCTTCTGGAATATGCGATGTCGCAGTTTCGAAGTCATTTTCTGAAATAAAGCATACAATTATATGAAAATTAGGCTTTGTTGTGAGGCTTGGCAGATATTGAATCTAATCTTTGAAAATAGGATTTTTAAAATAGATTCGAATCAAATTGAGTTCTTACCGCATTGATACGTGGTTGGGCAGCACTCTCCCTCGGGAGGGGGAAGAGCCGTGCAATTCTTTCCATGGGTCTTCATTGGCGTACCGCAGTCTTGAACGGCACATGCTATATCACCACGGAAGCAGTAGCAATGTTCACAGGGCTGCGTCGAATAAATGAGATCTCCGTCTTCATACAATTTTCCTTCGTGGGAGCATTGCGGTCCACTAATGCCAGGTGCCATAGTCGTGGTCATGATGAGGTGAGGTGAAGGTGTTGTCTCGTCCGTTATTTCGTCATAATCTATAAATTCCGAATTTTTATTATTATAATCTATTTTCCTCGAGCTTGGAATTGAATCTAATAAAAACAAACATACCGCAGCTATACTTGACTGGACAACATATTCCCGGTTGATAAACTGGCCTACATCCAGCCACTCTCAGTGTGCATTCTTGCATGACACAAGTCGTTCGATTTCTGATACAATAGCAGAGCTCACAAGGATTATGGAACTCAATTGGAAGTTGAGCCCCATCGGCATAGAACCGATCGTTGACATTGCATCCATAATTGTCTCGGAAGCCGAGTTCGGTTGACCCAGAACTTGCGGGAGTGTTTGTCGTGGATGTTAGAAGCTGCACGGGTACTTCAGGACATGTTATCACAGGACAACATTGATCGGGTCGTTTTTCTACCATACAATCCTGACCGATTGCTTTTGTGAATGGACATACCCTAAGATAACACATCAACATTCGATTGTGGCACGTGCAGTTTAGACATGGTTCGTTCGTCACGATACGGTCACCCTCTTGGTAGTGTTGGAAATTATAATAACAACCTGTTGCTCCTGTTGAGAGAAAATTTAATTAGACACGAATGAAATAAATATTGCTCTTAAAGATCTTTTAGCAGGCTTGAAGTAGATAACGGTTTTTCAAGTAACAAAAACTCGTACATACCTCCATCGTACTCTGCTACTTGTGTGGTATCTTGATCGTATACTGGAGCTGTAACAAAAAGGGAGAATCAGGTTATTGTCTTGGTAACGGCAGCTAGTCGATACAAAGCAACCTTTTAGGATTGATTTTCACTAGCTGAAGAGAGTATTAAAGTGGAATTAACAAAATACAAAAATCTTTTAATTGCTAAAGATCTGCATTAAATCTTTTAATAGATGGTTTATGCACTTATTCATTTTGGAATGCATGGAAGATAAATTGATGAGTGCAGAAGAAGCCTCGTGAATGCACCCTCAGACCGCGACGTTTATCATAGTAATTACTGCCGGGATATGTTTATCTGGAGGGTGGATCTGCTCCTGGCTCAACAACGGAATGAGTCAAAGCGTCATATGGCACGAACATGTACATGGGCGAATTCTCATTAACACCCTCACCCTAGTCGAACGAATTGTATGGAGAGAACATATAATAGAGAATCCCTCGTCTCTCTATCTCTCTAGTATTCACCGGTTTCGCAATTTCTCCGGGATTGAAGTGTCGCAGACAGAAGTTGGTTTCAATTGTTCTCCAAGTGCACTAACTCCCATCAGAGAGAGGATTGTTGATCCTTCAGGTCCCGCTTTCTGGTATCTCAGTAGTCTCTATTTCTATTAACTTATTTCCGGACCTGGACGCTTTAGAATGTATAGATTTTACGTTCGGACTTGGATACTTAGGAATCTAAAGTTCCAGGTTCTGATTCTTAATAGATTGTTCTGTGGTAATACAAATTATATTGACTTTTCGAGAAAGGATTCTTATGTCGGAAATCAGCATTCCGTGGGAGGTGCAGACAGTTTACAGCGAATCGAATTGTACGGAGAACAGCAAGCTCCGTGAATGGGGACCATCGTGACTCGTGTCCCATGACGGACTCGACTTGCATGCCTCCACGTTACGCAGTTCTGCACGTAATCGTACAAAGCGCTTTGCAACACCTTGATTATCATTGTGTTCTTATAGAGGTCGCCGATAAAGACTTTTAATGTCCACAATCATTCTTCACCTATAGAAGTACATTCATCTTTCTCATTGATTTACGATTTCAATACGGGCCTCGGATTATACTTTCTCGAGTTTTCACAAAATCAATTAGGTTTTCAAAACTCGTTCATTAGTTTTGATTTAAATAAAATGAAAGATTTCCAATTGTATTTCTAATTTTAAGAATGGTTGCGCTACCGCCACTTAGTATGAAGAATCATTCAGTTGAGAATCATTCTTCCTTTTAAGAAGCCATTTCAAAAATGGTTTAAATTAAAATGTTTTCTTAAATTTCAAATAACTTCTGAAACAATAAATATTTTATATTCAAGGATGTTGATAATAATGTTTAAATGCACCAATGTTTTGTGCTGATTGTAAATTTAAACTCACGTAGAATTGCAGTAGCTGATTAACATAATTGTACAATTTTTTTCTCGCATTGTGCAAGTAACTGACGTTAAAACAAGAAAGCTGGAAGAAGTCAAAGGCATCTCATTTGTAGGAATGAAATAGTAAAAATCAAATGAATGTATATTTAAAAGAATTTTATAGACATCCATTAGGATTCATTCTATACATTTTCAAAAGAACTTGCCTCTCAGCAGGAAAAATTATTACACTTTTCCAACTTTTTTGTTCCAACTTTATCTTCTTGCACTATGGAATAACAAAGTTGTATATTAAGCTAACCAGTTACTGCAATTCTACTGAAATTTATATATAGAATGAGCATAAGAACATTAAAAAATGTTTATTATTTGAGACTTGATTAAAAATACCTCCGTAGATTAAAACATCAATATCCTTTCATGGATAAAAATTGTAAGAAAAAGAAAATTGATGCGACTAATACAATTTTTTTAAATCCTTTCTACTCCGAGGCCTGAATACCACTTTTGTATTTTGACCGTTACCCTTAGGGTAAAACTCTAATCAATCAACACTGACTCGCCAAAAATGAACTGAGTTACAGTTATCTAAATCTATCCAATATTCTTCTCCTCGATGAAAGAGTCTTTTTTATCTCTATCTTGTTTTGCTTTCAGATCAAAATATAATCGTCAATAGGTAACGGAATAACTACTGATCAGTATACAAAATCAGCAAAAAGGTCAGTGTTTTGACATTCGCAACATGGTCTCAAGATTAGGCTGGGAATCAAGATGCCATCAGGAATGTTGAGATTAACTTTTTCACAAGTTGTTCTTTTTTCAAAAAGCTATTGTTCAAGTAAAGTTATTCTTATTTATGTTTCTGTGAACAAAGAAAGCAATGTTGCAAATATCTTTTCGATCATCTCTAGTCTCATTAAGGAACACTGTGAAAGTCAATGTACTCTCTCACTCTACGTTCTGTTTTATTTTCACACTCTCTTTTTAAAGGCTCTTGGATAAAGAGAGACGCTATTGCGCGTAAAGAGAAAGATAGTCCACCAGGTGCTTTTATATTACGAGAGTCGAGAGCAGAGTCGTTTCATGTTATGAAATCATCGCTCTCGACCTTGCCTTGCGAAAGTTCATTACCATTAACCGCATAGTCCGCTCGCTATCGTTACACACCCCGCATGTAAATTCTTCTCCTTTTCAGGGTCACACGGATGTGGTACAAAGGTGAGGAACATTTTTATCTCAAAAGTAAATTAAAATTTACAAGGAATACTATCTGTGTGTGCAAATTGAATCATTATTATTAGGAATTTCTCAGTAGTGGATCACGTGAAATAGTCTAGCGAAGTGTTACATTTCTAGCTGGGTTTTAGAATTGTCTAAAGGGTACAATGATAGAGATGTGGAAGAGCTTTATTTGTGGAAAGATTATTATCGATGAGCGTGGAACCAGAAAACAGGTTATTTCAAGCTAGACTAATACGATTACTTAATACGTGTCACGCTGACGCTGCACCCACGCGTTCCGTTATGTCTTTCGTTGGATGACCGCTGCTGACCTTTCCACCTAGGCTGAGTTAGGGTCGAGCATGGGAGAGAGGAAGAAGTAAAGTAGGACAAATAAGCAAAAGATGTGGAAAAGTAGGATGGTCAGCATCCTCTTACTTGCGAATCTCTGACCCGGAATCAATATTGGAAGATTAAGAATCATTCCTAACGGGAAAATCCCTTCTATATTAGTCATTACCACCATTTTTTAGGAACGTATTTGTTCAATTTTAATCTCTATAATAGATAAAGAAAATATCAAATACTAATTTTTAATTGACTGTATCTAAAGAGTAAGGATTTATCAACATGCAGGATTTATCATCATGTACTTTTTTGTGAGAGTCTTAGCATAGCCTAAGAACGGTCTGATTTTCTTTTAGGGTGGGTCAAGTTGAAGCTATTTGGTTTTAGATATTTAATGAAAAATGAAAGAAGATTTGCTAATTGTTATTTTTTAGTTGTCAGTGATGAAAGGGTGAGGAAAATTCGGGTTTTCCTTATACATATGCTGGATATTAGAAATTACCACATTTCTTATAGCGATAAAGAATGTGTATCAATTTTTTACTTTCTTTTAGAGGCAAGTCATTCCCTCTTCTGCGAAGATGAAATCTCTCAGTTCCCGGGAACCTGCTAGGAAGTCGTAACTTTATGGAACTTGTGGAGCGACTAATGCTACAATAAACTTATTCCGAAGTAGTAAGGTGGTTTTTAACCTCTCAGGAAAACCGGCTTTTCATAGACGGAAGTCGATCAAGATGTGCAGATAATGATAATCTAGAGAACGAGATCGAGATTCTTGAAGACTGAAGGACTCATGGGAAACTTCAACATCAAAGTACAAAATTTATCAACAAAATTCAATAATTTTCAATTTCAAGAACACTACTCTTCTTGAATCGACTTTTTGCTAATCCAGCTTGCCGCAGCGTGCCGGAGACTTGAGCGTGACGGCTTCTCGCTGCAGGAAAAAAGGATCATTGTAACGAAGGTATTTCGTGCAAGAACTGACCAGAATGCGAGGATCGCACTGCGAGCAAAATGACCAGGTAGATGCTGCGTCGGCAGAGCCCGGCCCTCAAGGCCGACATGTCGGCAGCGTTAAATCTGAAACAAACAAAAAAATGATTAATGAGTGTTGATAAAATGGAAAAATTAGAGTAGGAAGCATCTTCTAAAATCGGGACGTGGGATCTAAAGCTTTTTTTCGATTCGTGACGCGAGGGCGGTCTTGATCAAGATACACTTTTTGCAAAGGAATCACAGCCAGTAATCATCCTGGACGTTTTACTATAATTCAAAGGTCAAGTGTCCCGTAACACTTTGAGTCTTCACGCCGCTAGCGATTAGTAACCCGTATATTGCCAGGCAGTAACTTTGCGTTCGCAACATGCTAGACAGCTAAGGTGAACCTGAGGCTAACTGCACCTTGAAACATTTTACAATGATGAACTCTCAATGTATTGTCTTTTTTCCGTACGTTTATGGAGTCTAATTCCAAAACCTACATTGTACTTTATATGAGTTTATCTCCTTGAGCAGGTGCTTCTACGGCAAGTGAATTTATCGCACCGAGAAGACACGCGACACCTAGTGAGGCTTGTTAACATCGGTGATTCTTTTATGTGGCAGGTCGTAAATTACATTGGAACCGATCATAATGAGTCCCCCGCGACGTGCAGTCGCATCAGGAACCTGAAGCCAGACTCGCATCACACGCATGGTCAAATGTAGCGGCTCTCTGATTACAGCGCTGCGGACCTTACGTCATTGCGTATTCACTCTGCAGCCCATTGAACAGGGAATTCGGTGAATGGCTACAGCGGGAATGAGTACCCACCTTAGCCCCTTACTACCACAAACGGTCGATGCTAACACAAACACGACCAGAGGCGACAAACGACACACCCGATACGCACTCTGAATGAAAAGTCACTCACACTCTCTCGACACCTCTCCATCCTTTTTCCAATTGCTCTGCAAATCCATCTTTATCTCTCTTTACTTTCTATCTTGTTTTAGGACCGGGTTCGCTGAGTCTCTTCGAAGTCACCGAACCGCGACTAATAATGCCACTTGTACTCTCGAGCTTTGATTTGGTTCGGTGGATGGGTGCTCGGTCTAATAAGTGTTTGAGTTAACGCTACACGGTTCATAATTACTAGGATTATGTCAAAAATGTGTAAATCGATTAGGAGTATTTAATTTTAAACTCTTGGTATTGCAAGTTATCACTAAGGCGAAAAGTTTCTTTTTTAGAGGAATAATTAGCAATTAGGATATCATCGTCGTGTTTGGAGGAAACCCCGTGAGAGGATTATTATAGTCTAATATGGGTCTGATTTTCTTCTAGGATGTTGTTAGTTGCCCCTGTAATATACTGATTTTAGAACTTAGTATTCTTGAAAACCAGTAATTAATTATTGACTGGCTTTTAATTGCATAAATGTGTTTATAATTTAGTAATGAATAAAATAAGATTATGAAAAATGACAGATAAAAATAATAAATAATTTCATACTGGCTTACATGCGTCTAACATCAGTATGTTAATCTTCAAATTAACTCTTTATTAATTAAATTAAAATGCGCATAAAATTAACATATGTGCATATAAATTTGTATAACAAGCTCAAATTCACTTAATAACGCTATGCAAATAACATTTTCCTTGAATCTTGAATAAGAAGTGACGAAGCATTCCCGATAGGCTACGGTTTAAAGTAGGTTAAAAGCGCATCGATGTTTATGACTAGATTGTGATCAATTTGCCTAAGTGTCTTTAGAGACTTCAGAGTCTTTAGAATCATTAAGGGAAGTCTTTCCGGGAGGTGGTTCCTGTCATTCGTCTCATTGAAGAATAATAATTAGAGAGAAAGGCAATTTGACCATGGCAGGCAAGTAGGTACACTCTGGATACGGAGTCATAGTTGGAGGGAATAGGGTGCTGGTGCAGATGGTGCCGTTAGAGCCCGGAGGCTGTATTCGTTCACCATTACCGTGGAACGCGGAATGTGATTACCTTCACCTGGGAACCGACAAGAGACCGTGGGCGAAGAGTTTACGTCGGGATCACGCCCTGGCCCGGATTCGCTCATCTTCATCTAGGTTCATTTAGTACGTGGTGAATGTTACAAGCTTGCGAAGCCACGCCATTTGATCCCTTGCCCAACCTCACCAGGCTACCCAGATATCCCATTTCATCCAAACTCTCCCACCCATCCGATAGACCCAAGAGGATTAGAGACTACCAGGTGCTCGAATTTCCATACATACGGTTCTTCAAGACGAGTCTTTAAATCTTCTGAGATTATTTACCTTAGTGTTTGAAGATCTATACATGTTACGGCAAAATTTTTTTATTCAGAGACGCATCTTGTCGACAATGGTGACAAAATCGCTTTCTATCCATAGAGAGGGATCGTTTCGCTCAATGTTGTAACGGGTACAATCGTCCCTTTCCGGGAGTCATTGCGTAAGAGGAAATCAACGGTTGGTGTTGACGTACCGTTTCATCTTCTTCGGGAGGAACGACCGATTCCAGGCAAAAACTCATGTAATTGACAACGCGTGTTCTGCTCCAACATCTCTTCTCTTTTATCTCTCTTTTTCTCGGACTTCACGACCCTCCCACTCAAGGATAATCGCATATCTTTCCAGTGCATTAGCTTCACGTCGTTGTGCCTCGCAAAATAAACAGAATAATGGATTACCAGGCCGAAAGATTCATAACCTTATCCCATCCTTCCTGTTCCAGCGTATCTGATAATGTGTGCTGCGAAGCACGTACGCAATTTGTATATTACTTATTGCACGAAGCAACGGTACTGAGTTACTTTGGGCAACAATTCCCGACAGAAATTCAGAAGAAAGCACAGTCTCGGCTCTTTTTCGGTTTCGAGAACCACTTAGCTTCATAAAAACTTCCAAAGGAGTCAACAGGGAAGCAATTGTTGAGATTTAAATTGCAGATAGTAACAAAATTGAGAAGATGCAGAATGCAGTGTCGACGTGCCGCGGAGGCGTCCTGAACTAAATAACTCTTGGCGCGAAATTTGTATTTTAAACGTGAATAATGTTTGAAGGAGAGAAAAATGTTGCGTGCAAGTGAAGAATAGATTAGAGCCTTGCACTATTAATTTGCTCCCGAGCCTGGGAACTCTTTCCAATTATGACAATTAGCGTGAGCATCTGAGTTGGCCCGGGGGACCCTCATCCTGCCAGGAGCCAACTTCCGCGTGCCTGTCATGAATGCAGGCGCTGAGCCTCGGGAAAGGCTGAAGGCATGAGATCGTTAGGTGATCCAAAGAGTAAACTTTTGTCTGGTCGGTAAAAACTTTTGATAATAATTAGTGTCCAAATCTTGGTTCAATGTTTGTTCTTAACGATCTGAGGGTCTACAAGCTAATGAGCAACATTAATACACTGATTTAAGTTGATTTATTCGCAAGGGAGTAATTGTGCTCGCGGGGGAAGCAAATGACGAAGGTTAACAATTAAGTCGAGCGAATAACACGTAAGTTTGCAAGCAAAGGAACGAGATCCGATTACTTCGGGCTTCGTTCACACGAGGGTGATCTCGAGCAACAGGTCGGCAGCGCACACAAACGTGCTTACTATTTATAGACCTACCTGTGCTAAAATGACTCAAGCGAGGTCGAGGAGAGTTCTCTACCTGAATTTTCAACTTCAGGCTCATTAGGACCGCATCACCAAATCTTTTTCATCTGGGTGTCAAGTGGAAGAGATAATTATAACGCCTTTTTCGCGGAAAGAAGTTCTGTTATTGAAGAAGTAATTAAACTTGTTAGCTTCTTGAACAAGATGCAGATCTTTCCAGAGATATCTCTTGTATAATTTCATACTGATCTGATTTTTGCACATCTCTTCTTTTTGATCAGTAGGGTTGAGACAAAAGCAAAGTGGGGAAAGTGTGGAAGTTTTGGTTCAAGAAGTTCCAGAGGTCGCATTTCTTTAGCGATTTTTAATTTTATTTTTTGGAAGTGAAGCTGGAAAGGGGTGCATTTATATTTTTTGGGTTTAAGCAGACGCAAGGTGAGAAAAAAGTGAATTTGTAACAAAAATAGTTAATTTTTGATCAAATATTTTAATTTTTATTCGAAAGATGAATTTTCTACCAAGGAGATTAATGTTCTACCAAAAAAGACAAATTTTCAACAAAATACATCAATCAACCCAATAGTTACATTTTTATAAAAATAGTTTATTTTTAACCAAACAGTTAAATTTTCAACCAAAAATATGAATTTTTAACTAAAATGCATGAATTTTTAACCCACTAGTTGAATTTTCAACTAAAATCTTGAGAAAAAAATTTTTCAACAAAAGGTTTCAAGATTTAACCCAAAGGATGTTTTTTTAAGCAAGATTAATTTTTTTTTTCATGAAATATTTAAATTTTCAACCAAAGAAATGAATTTTTTAATAGTATAGTTTTCAAGTAATGGAGAATAATACCCAACTAAAAATATATTAGCAGAATTTTCAGAAAAAATAGTTCGATTTTCTTATTATTAAACTGTCACATTTTAGAGCTATCTATCGCAAAATTCGCCAACTTTTTTTTAAATTTATCATCAGGAATGTACAAACAGTCTGATTTGTGTAAAAGTGGCGACTGGCCATTCATAGCAGCTTATTCAGCGATTTCTGGTGAATCACCAGAAATTGCACAAACACAAGTTTTAGCAATTCAACTGCCTTCTAAAAAGTTCACCCTTTAGACTGGAAACGTGACCTATTTGGTCAAAGTTGAATTATTTTGGTTAAAGTTAAATCTTTTTTAACTTGACCATTTGGATATTTTCACGTTGAGAATTCAAATATTTGTTTAAAAATTCCACTATTTTGTTGAAAATTTAATGATTCAGTTGAAAATTATTCTAGTTTGTCAAAATCATCTTTTTTACTGAAAATTTAACTGTTTCGTTGAAAATATATTGACAGTTTACTTGAAAATTAAAAAAAAAAATCCAAAATCCAGCTTTTTGATTGTCAATGCTACTTTTTATTTGATAATAACTTTTTGTACTACAACTTTTTGGTTGAAAATGTAACCATTTTATGTTGATGCCTAATCTTTTTTTTTTTTTCTTAAATTAGACTACTTGGTTCAAAATTCATTTTTTCCGGTTGAAAATCTAATTTTTTCGAAAAATTTTAACTTTTAAGCTTGAAATCTAAGCTCTCTTGTTGAAAATTCGACTTTTTGGGTTGAAAATCCATCTTTTTGATCCTAAATCTTTTCAGATTGAAAATTCAACCGACTTCAAAGAATTTTTCCTCTTAGCTTGAAAATGCAACCCTTCCAGGTTAAATTATAATCTTTTTTCTTAGAAAATTCGACTGTTTGATTGAAAATTCATCTGTTCAAGTTTAAAAGTCAATTGTTTTCGAAAATTTCAACTTCTTATCTTGAAAACTTGACTCTTATGAGCATTTTGGGCGACTGACCACTCATAGCAGCTTATTCAGCAATTTCTGGTGAATCACCAGAAATTGCACAAATACAAGGTCGTGGCTTCCAAAGATGATTACTTCAAAGGGGATATCGTCGGATACACTCCAGGCAGACCTTGTAAGCTCACTTCCACTCTTCAAATTGGTAACATAATTTATAGTCGCTCCTTAAGCTTCACATATTTCAATAATTATTTTCTGCAATTTCGCACTGCTCTTATTTTCGCGCTTTTCATCGTTATAATGATTTACAAACCTGGCATCGCATATAATTGCTCTATTAAAACGATCCTGGTGACGCGGATGTAAATGTCTTGATTGCAATTTCGCAAAATGGTCGATCGTTGATCAAGCTTCATTTTGCGATACACCTTCGGTTCTAATTAGAATTACCCTAAAGTGTTCGATGAACCATAACGAGGTAAAACCTGTTATCGCGAGCCTTGCGCTGAATTATTTCCTCAGCCTCAGGCGGAACTCGAGGCTGGGATTCATTTTAAAGGGGGACAGGGTATGCTAAAGAGTACGGGGTCAGTAATTGATGGCTTTTAATAGTTTTAAGATTACGATGCACCGGGTTTTAATTGCCATGAGATACTCGTTTCTATTACCGCCCTCTAAATTAACGCATGAAATATCTTCGGAATCACCAAGGGCGAAAAAAGGAACTGTAGAAAATAATTATTGGAAGATGTGATGCCTATGGAGCGTCTATAAATTATGGTGCCAATTTGAGGAGTGGGAGTGAGCTCACAAGGTATTCGATGATATCCCCTTTAAAGTACTCTTTAGAAGCCGCGACCTTGTGTTTGTGCAATTTCTGGAGATTCACCAGAAATTGCTGAATGAGCTGCTATGAGTGGTCATTCGCCCAAAATGCTCTCAAGAGTCAAGTTTTCAAGATAGAAAGTTGAACTTTTCGAAAAGAGTTGACTTTTAAACTTCAAAAGATGAATTTTCAATCAAATAGTAAAATTTTCTAAGAAAAAATATAATAGTTCAGACTGAAAGGTTTGCATTTTAAAGCCAAGAGGAAAAATTCTTTGAAGTCAGTTGAATTTTCAGTCTAAAAAGATTTAAGAACAAAAAGCTGGATTTGCAATCCAAAAAGTCGAATTTTTCAACAAAACAGTCGAATTTTCGGCAAAAACGATGATTTTGACAAACTAGATTAATTTTCAACAAAATCATTACATTTTCAACAAAATAGTGGAATTTTTAAGCAAATAGTTGAATTCTCAACCTGAAAATATCCAAATGGTCAAGTTAAAAAAAGATTCAACTTTAACCAAAATAATTTAACTTTGACCAAATGGGTCACTTTTCCAGCCCAAAGGACGAATTTTGTAGGTGGCAGTTGAATTTTCCAACCTTGTATTTGTGCAATTTCTGGTGATTCACCAGAAATTGCTGAATAAGCTGATATGAATGGTCAGTCGCGAAAGATAGCTCTGGAATGGTAAAGTTTAATAACAAATTATCAAGTTTCAACATCGCTTTCATTATTTAGGCTTCACACTCTTTCCCTTTTTCAAGCTTAAAAGTCGAACTTTTTCAACAGAATTCGATTACATTTTCAACCAAACAGTTTAATTTAAAAAAATGATTATTGAATAAAAAGTTGCATTAACAATCAAATAGTTGAATTTTCAAGTAAACTGTGGATAAATTTTCAACAAAATAGGTCACTTTTCCAACCAAAAATGCGAATTTTGTTGACAAAAGTTTAATTTTCAACTAAAATAGATTACTTTTTAACCAAAAAATAACCAAGAAACTTGAAATGAAAAATATAAATTTTCAACCAGAAATGGAAAATTTGAATTTTAATTTAAAAAAATTTGATTTTCAATAAAAAACAAAGTTTCAGTTGAAGAGATGAATTTTTAATAATTAATTTTTTACCAAAAAAGCGAATTTTCAACAATATAGTTAAATTTTTAACCAAAGCAATGAATCTTCAACCAAAAATGCAAAAATTATGCAAAAGTTAATTTGAAAAATAAAAAAATGTAAAAGTTGATATTTCAATAAAAATATATTTGAATTTTAAATAATAAACATTTTAATTTTCAACTAAAAAAATGATTTTTTAACTGCAAATGAAATAGTTTGATTATTAGATGAAAAATGAAAATTTAAAAAAAAAGAGCCGAGTTTTTACGGAAACAGTTAAAATTTTAACTAAGGAGTTGAATTTTCAACAAGAAAAAATAAATTATCAACAAAAAATGTAATAGTTGATATTTCAATCACAATATATTAAAATTTTATATAATAAATATTCAAATTTTTAAATCAATATTATTTTTCTAATCTTTAAATGAAATAGTTAAATTTTTTGTTTAAAAAATGAAATTTAGTTAAAATAGTTACATTTTTAACCCAAATCATGAATCTTTGACCAAAAATATAACAGTTTAATTTTTAATTGAAAAAATTAATTTTAAGCAACAAAAAAAAACAAGTTTTAAACGAAATAGTTCAACTATTACAACGGAGTGAGATTTTTAAACAGAAAAAATTAACTCTCATCAAAAAATGTAATAGTTGATATTTCAATCAAAATGTATTTAAATTTTAAATAATAAATATTCGAATTTTTAAATCAAGAAGATTATTTTTGAACTATAAATGAAATAGTTAAATTTTCAACCAAAACAATGAATCTTCAACAAAAAATGAATTTTTAACAAAGAAAGATGAAATTTCTAACAAAAAGGATAAATTTTTATGCCTACAATGAAGAATTTTCAACAAAATAGTTAAATTTTTAACCAAAACAATGAATTTTTAAAAAATGCAACAGTTAAATTTTTAATTACAAGAATAATTATCAGCAAAAAAAAACAGTTTAAAAAAAATAGTTAAACTTATCCATGGAGTGGAATTTTCAAACCGACAAAAAATACATTTTTAACAAAATATGTAATAGTTGATATTTCAATCCAAATATATTTAAATTTTAAATAAAAAAATGTGACATTTTCAACTAAAAAAGATAAGTTTTTATCTATGAATGAAATAGTTAAATCTTTAGTCAATAAATCAAATTTAATTACAAATTTACTGAAATTCTTAATTACGAAAATTAATTTTCACAAAAAATGTAAAATTTGATATTTTAATTGAAATATTAAAAACAACTTTTTAATGAAATAGCTGAATTTTCAACTAAAAAATATACTTTTTCAACTTTAAATGAAATAGTTACATTTTTAGTTGAAGAAATTAATTTTTAACAAAAAAAAAGCAAATTTTCAATCAAATAGTTACATTTTTATTCAAAGCATTGAATCCTCAAAGAAAAATGCAATAGATAAATTTTTCATTACAAAAATTAATTCTGAAGAAAAATTAAATAGTTGATATTTCAATCAAAAAATATTTTAATTTTGAATCAACAGTTGTATTTTTGATTAAAAATTATCAGTTATTAAAAAAAATTAAATAGTTAAATTCTTAGATAAAAAAATTTATTTTTAACAGAAAAAAACGAATTTTCAACAAAATTGTTAAATTTTTAAACAAGGCAATGAGTCTTCATCCAAAAATGCAATAGTTCACATTTTAATTACATAAATTGATTTTTAAGAAAAAATGTAAAATTTGATATTATAATTGAAATATTACAAAAAAAATTAGATATGAAATAGTCGAATTTTCAACTAAAAAATATACTTTTTTAACTTAAAATGAAATAGTTACATTTTTGGTTGAAAAAATTATTTTTTAGCAACAAAAAGCAACTTTTCAATTAAATAGTTAAATTTTTACTCAAAGCATTGAATCCTCAACCAAAAATGCAATAGTTGAATTTTTCATTACAAAAATTAATTTTCAAGAAAAAATGCAATAGTTGATACTTTAATCCACAAAAATTTAAATTTTAAATCAGCAGTTGTATTTTTAACTGAACATGATCAGTCATTAAATACAAATGAAATAGTTAAATTCTTAACTCAAAAAATTATTTTAAACAAAAAAAAAACGAATTTTCAACCAAATTATTAAATTTTGAAACAAAGCAATGAATCTTCATCCAAAAATGCGATAATTCAAATTTTAATTACAGAAATTAATTTTCAAGAAAAAATGTAAAATTTGATATTCTAATTGAAATATTTAAAAAAAATTTAATATGAAATAGTTGAATTTTCAACTAAAAAATATACTTTTTTAACTTTAAATGAAATAATAACATTTTTGGTTGCAGAAATTATTTTTTAACAACAAAACAGGAATTTTCAATTAAATAGTTCAATTTTTAACTGAAGCATTGTATATTTAACCAAAAATAAAATAATTAAATTTATAATTACAAAAATTAATTTACAAGAAGAAATGTAATAGTTCATATTTCAATCAAAAAAGATTATAGTTTTGAATCAAAACCAGTTTCATTTTTAACTAAAAATGATCAGTTATTAAATAAAAATGAAATAGTTAAATTCTTAGTTGAAAACATTATTTTTAACCGAAAAAAAACAAATTTTAAAATAAATTGTTAAATTTGTAAACAAAGCAATGAACCTTCATCGAAAAATGCAATAGTTCAACTTTTAATCACAAATTAATTTTTAGGAAAAAATGTGAAATTTGATATTTCAATCAAAATATTTTCAAATTTTAAATAACGAACAGTTGGATTTTCATTTTAAAAATATACTTTTTTAACTTTAAATGAAATAGTCACATTTTTAGTTGAAGAAATTATTTTTTGAAAACAAAAAACGAATTTTTAATGAAATAGTTGAATTTTTAACAAAAGCATTGAATCTTCAATCAAAAATGCAATTGTTAAATATTTAATGACAAAGATTAATTTTCAAGAAAAATACCATAGTTGATATTTCAATCAAAAAATATTTCAATTTTAAATCAAAACAGTTGCATTTTTAACTCTAAACGATCAGTTTTATGATAAAAATGAAATAGCTAAATTTAAAAAAAGGTTTAAATATAAAAAATCTCAATTATTAATATTTATTTATATATATATATATATACATATATATTTATTTTGATATACCATTTTAATAATAAATTATTTTTATATGATTATAAAACAATATATTTTGTTAAAATAAATGAATAAATAAAAATTTGATATAAAAACAAAAAATTGAATTGGATTGGATAATTGTTGATAATAATGTTTATAACAACAATTGTAAATGTATGCACATTTTTCGTTACTAAATACCATTGTAATGATAAATAAATAAATAAATTATTTTGATAATATTATAAAATAATTTTTTCTACAAGAACCCGATACATTGCAGAATTTGTTGAAATAAATAAATATTTGTTATTAAACTTTTTTTTATCGAAAATGCAAAACACCTGCGAGGAAGTGGCAGATTTCGTAAAATAAAAGTCTTTTTTAAAAACTGTGATAAATAGTATAGGGAGCTCATTGAGCTCTCTATCTCGAGATGATTATTTCGTTCCGGAAACATCTGTTTACTCCCGAGGGCTAAGGGCCACCGTTGAAAAAGCCTCTGCAAATAAAAACTACTGGCAGGTTCTATGAGTCAATATTAGGGTCCTCCTTATTTATATTTGAGAAAAAAAATTTGAAACCAATGTTAAAAAAAATCTCCTAAAAAAAATTGGTTAACATCCTCGGAAAAGAATATTTAATTATCGTAGTTTTATTAATGGTGGTATTGTTTAAATAAGAAAATATTGTTTTTTCTATGAAAATAAATTTTTCTTGACTGTGGATTCTCTTCTAGAGACCTTCATTCTTAACAATTTTGACGATTTTTTTAACACGCTTTGCATGGAATATATAAACAATCTATAAACAATATAATAACAAATACAGCTGCAAAATAAACTATTTCATCAATATTAGTTTCTATTTCTGAAAAAATTAGATAAATAAACCAATTGTTGATAAAAATTAATGAAAGCAGTTTTCAACCACAGAAATATTTATTTTTTCGACATAAACAATTGTTGCTAAAAATTTCGGAAATAAATATCCAGCTGCTGAATTTTTGAATCTGAGAAATAATTTTGTGGGTTTCGTAGACTCAGATGCCACTTGAAAATTCCAAAGTTTAATAATTGTTTATGAATTTGTTTATATTAGTTGAAAAAATTGTTTATCGCAATGTTTATAAAAACAATGATCAATGTAAGACCATTTTTTGTTACTAAATACCATTATAATAATAAATTATATTGATATTATTATAGAACAATTTTATCTCGAAGAAACTGATAAACTGCAGAATTGTTTCAAATAAATAAATATTTGTTAATAAAGAGAAAAATTTTTTGTTTGCAATGATTTTTACTAGACAATAAATTTTAAAATAATGGCAACAAAGTTTAGTGAAAATGAGGATAAATCTGATTAGGCAAAATTAAGAAAGAAATGATGGATTGCATAATTTTTTATAACAATATTTATAACAATTATTATTAATGCTACTAAATGATTCTTGACGTTACTAATTACCATTCTAAAAATAAATTTTATTAATATCATTACAAAAACATTTTTTTCTCTAAGAAACTGATACTCTGCAGAATTTTTTGAAATAAAAAAATATTTGTTATTAAAGACAAAAATTGTTTGTTGTTTGCAATTACTTTCACTAGACAATCAATTTTAGAATAATGGTGACAAAGCTTAGTGAAAATAAGAAAAAATATGATTAAGAAAAGTCGCCAAACTGTTGATTGTTTAAAAAAATTGTTTATAACAATGTTTATAACAATTGGTAATCTAATACATTTCTTCATTCTTTTATACCATTCGAATAATAAATTAAAATGATATTAGTATAAAAATATTTTTCTCTTAGAAACTGATACAGTGGAGTATTTGTTGAAATAAATTGTTTATGATAATTGAATTAAATTTTAGGTACAATATTCGTATTCTTTAAGTCTATTTTTATTAACTTTAATAAATAGTTTCTTTATTTACGTAATTTATTAAAGAACAAAAAATCATATTTTTGAAAGTTCAAATTTCCTGCTGTGTTTGTTTATATATTATTAAGCCCAGAACTAGATTAAAAAATCGGCAGAATTAAAGCGCGTAGTTTTGAAAAGTAAATTCCTGATTTGAACGTGCAGCTGGGCTCGGGGAAGGTTTTTTGCAATTTTCTAATAAAAATACATACATACAATACATACGTACAATACAAACAATACACACATACAATACATATATTCAATCCATACATACAATACATACATACAATACATACATACAACACATACATACAATACACACATACAATACATACATACAATACATACATACAATACACACATACAATACATACAATACATACAATATATACATACAATGCATACATACAATACATACAACTATATATATATATATAT
>JAABKJ010000992.1:0-31987 GCA_011634705.1 Andricus grossulariae
TCCTTTGAAGTTTTTTTAATTATCTCATATCCCATAAAACCCTTGAAATGCGGTGAAGTCCCTAGAAATAATTTGAAATGTTACGTTAATCTTGAAAACCGCTTGAATTTTCATTAAAAGCTATGAAAATTCTTTGGAATCTCTTAAAATATCTCGATACGTTTGGAAATATTTTAAAATGCATTAAAATCTTTGAAATCTGTTAAAATCTATAGAAATCCCTTAAAATCTTTTAACTACTTTTGGATTCATTTGAAATTTGCGAAATCTGTAGAAAAAATTTAAAAGTCTTTTAAATCCATCTAAACAAAAAGAAAAATTATTATAAACATTATAAAAAAAATTATTATTAATTGTATAGACTGCTTTAAAATGTGTTGTCGGTAATCGCCAACTGGATATTATGGTTTGAATTGTCATTGTTATATACATATTTGATAAACTAAAATACATTTCATTGTATTTTTGCATATCAATTTTTTTTTCATTACTTTATATCAGAATAAAATAACGAAAATTTACGAGTATGAATGTTTGTTGACTAATAGTAATCTCTATTATTATGAACAAATTTGATGAAAAATGGGAAAATTAAGGCACTTTTGTTTATGAAATTTGTTTATAGCAATAGCCACAATTGTGCATTTTATTTACGTATTTTAATGCAGAGTAGTAAAGAAAGAATAAAGATTGTCCGTAAAAACACCAAACTTTGTCTTTTGTCTATACAATTTATTTATAATGATAACGATTATTATCTGTCACAAACATGTATATTCAACAATCTTCATTAAGACATTCTGATGTAAATTGAAAAAAAAAACACATTCCCTGAAAAAATAAAAAAAAGTACTTTTGTTCACACATTTTTTTTTAGCGATTTGTAATTGAAGGGCGTATTTGGTTGATTGACCAAAGAAATCTTCTGGAGTCAATCAAGTATTCTTTTTAATCAACCCGAATTTACCTTTTTGTATTTACTTATAAAAGTGGTGTTTATCATATTTTGTCAACTATTTTAAACAGTTTTTAGCTTCTAGAATTGTTTGTATCAATAATTTTACATGTATTATCAATTTTCACAATAGATATAAATTCACTAGAGATAAATTATACCAGATTTTGTTGGAAACTTTGATGAAACCACTCAGTTGTAAATTTCTTCACTTAATTTATTTATGGCAATCAGGTTGATTATTATGCAAATAATTCGCGTTCCACGAGTGCTCCTGCATTAATTTTTCAAGTTATTTGTTATTATTTTTTTTTAATTGACGTATGCTCAAGAAGACTAAATGTGAATGAATGTTTAGGTTTTTGACAAAGTTCCAGTGTGAAAATTCATATTAAACATTTTCCGATTTTTTTTGTCAATAATTTACTAACTCGCCTAGATCTTTTGTTTAACATAGGGCCTCTTCTCTCCTGATATAATAAATTGATAATATTCAAAAAAGGAAAAAGGTTTAAGATCAGTTGTTTTTATATGATGCGCCTTTTGTGAAAAATAAGTATGGGAAACCAGTACATGTCTTCTATCATCATAACCAAATAAAATTATTCATAGTTTGAAGCTTATATAATTTTCATAATATATTCCAAATTATAACTTTTCAAATGAAAAATGTTTGTGAATAACAGCTCTGGATTATTTTTCCACGAATGAATACATAATGTTCTTCGAAAACTCATCGGAAAGGCTTAAAATGTATCTACTTACTTAAAATGTAATCTACTTCTTGTCAAAAGAGAACCATCTAAATGAAACTAAAACCTTTTATGAAGTATAAAATAAACTATAAATGGCTGAGACAATTCACGTGATGACATTGTCATCATTAAAATAAATATTCTAACTATAATTTGGTGTGTAATACTTTCACCACTTGTTCAACAAATCAATATTAGGACTTAATGTTTTTGTATTTACCTCGTACTGTTTATCCCTAAATAGCCATTCAAAGTAAAAATAAAATATCTTGAAGCTAGTGATCTAAGAATAGAAGAACGATGCGGCATTAATTGTTCCTCGTAAAAAAGGAGACACGCTTATCTTGTGCGTGAAAATTCCATACTAGTGATGATGATGAGTACTCGTTGGTATCTTCGGAAAAGCTTAAGTCCTCCGACTTATAGGGACGTTTGTTGACCCAAGTCCTGCGAGGGTTAAATCGTTTATCCATTAAACCATCACGGGGATAACCACCTCGTGATGTAAGACTTAACATAGTCATCGTTCATTTATCCAGGCGGTATGGAGTACTTGGCCCACTTTGCATCACGCGATAAATTATTGCTAAACACACTCTAATCCGTGCCAACTACTTTACTCGTTTCGCATACAGGACTATTGGAATCCAGAAGTTCAGATATCAAATAATTACCCAGAAAAAACGAGAGTTAACTTTTTGTTTACTTCATTTTTTTTCAAGTTTATTTTGAACCACATCTAAGTTCGCTGCAAAACATGAGCATCTACACAGAAAATAATAAAATTCGATTTGGAACAAAGAAACGGCGTCAAAATGTACTAAAAGAAGATTGAAACATGATTGGCTCATATTATGCGATACGAATACTGAAAGCAATTCAATTGTTTTTTAGCTTTCACACTAATCAAGAGAGCGAACATAACTTCAGTTTTAAATAAGTTCGTAAGAAAATGACCTGAACAAAATTGAATCCCTAGTTTTTCCTGTGTAGATGTCTCAAAAATATTTTTTATTGAACTACCCAGCCGGAAATATTATATATAGTTTATTTATAGTGTCCAATTTTATATATAATATTCATTTATTTCATATAAAAAATGTATAAAACAAATGAATATTATATATAATACTTCACACTATATATAAACTACATATAATATTTCCACCTGGGTATTCATAATGAAAATTTGAGGTAAAAAGTTCAAAAGAATGATAGTTCATATTATTCTATTGTATGGCATACCTTGAATTAAATAAATTATTCCCAAATTATTGACTTTTAAATAATATTCTGATGGTTGCTTTTAAGGTTGAATATATATGGAAAATTTGTATCCATTAAATTAAAGTTGGGTTACCCATAGAAAATTTGCGCTACAAAATTTGTATTTTTTTACTCGTAACAATGCAAAAAGAATATGTCTTAATGTAATTCTTTCTTTAAATATATTCTTATATTAATATTCTATATTAATCAATTTTACGACAGCTTCACAGGCGGAAAAATTATATATATAGTTTATATATGGTGTGAAATATTATATATAATTTTCCTTTGTTCTATATAAAAATTGTATAACACAAGGGAAAATTATATATAACACTTTATACTATATAATTTTTTCGCCTGGGTGAGTAAATTTTTGGGGAAAAATGTATTTAGAAACAAAGTTTGATACTTCGTGAGCCTAAAAATAATAAACAAAATGTATTATGTTTATTATTCGTCCTTTTGGTTTGAGGGTTCATATTTTTTTGTAAAAATGTCATATTTTTGGGTTAAAAATTAAAATTTTTATTTTGAAAATGAATTTTGTTGTTGGAAATTCAACTGTTAAAAACTCATGTTTTTAGTTCAAGATTCATAACTTCATATTATTTGATTAAAAGTGAACATTTGTTTTTGAAAATGCACATTTTCGGTTTGAAAATTCAACTTTTTCGTAGAAAATTCTTACTTTTGTCTCGAAAATTAAACTATTTGGTTGTAATTTAAACTACTTTGTTCAAAATTTATTTTTTCAGTTAAAGATTCATCGCTTTACTTAAAAATCCATTTCTTTGGTTGGAAAGTTAACTATTTTGTTGAAAATTCGTTTTTTTTCAAATTAATTTCTTTTTAACTCAAAAATTAACTTTTCCATTTTGTTGTTATGAAAATTGATATTTTTTAGTTGAATGAAAATTCAACTATTCGGTTTAAAAAGTTTATGTATGTTGTTGAAAATTCGTCTATTTTAGTAAAAAATTAATTTTCTTGGTTAAAAATTGATGTATTTTGTTTAAAATTGATCTTTTCCAGTAGAAAATTAATGTTTTTGCTTCAAAATTTGTCTGTTTGATTTGAAAATTAATTTTTTTTTGGGTAGGAATATATATATTTTTTTGTTCGAAAATGTTACTATTTGGGTCAAAATATGTGCATTTTGTTGAGAATTCATCTTTTTTATTAGAAAATCAATTTTTTTTTGTTGATCTTCTTTTGTTAAAAATGCAACTGTTTGGTTGAAATTTTGTTTGTTGAGGATTTAACTATATTGTTATGACGAATTTTTCAACAACAAGAAACAAATTTCTAATAAAATAGTTACATTTTCAACCAAAGAGCTTTACGGGTTCCTGAGATATGACTAAAGGTGTCCAAGCGCCGAGAATGTCTCGGATTTTTTTCCGGAACTTTAAATTAAGCTATGTCGTCGAAAATCTGTGTCAAGAATATGAAATTTACAGATCATAATATTTAAAACCTCATCTTTAATTTAAGCAAATAAAACTTTGAAATTTTTTATAGATTCCTAAAATATCACTAAAACGTCCAAGCGCAGACACGCTTGGACATTTTTAGTCATATATCGAGAATCCGTGAAGATTTTTCAAGTTTTCTGGGCTCAAATTAAAGAAAACTTCTCAAGTGCTATATCCTCTTCAAAAAGTCATGATTTTTTTTTGTTAACAAATGAAATAAAGGATAAACAAATTACATAATATACCAAGCCCAAAGCAATGTACCTGTTCTCGATCTTCCTTCTGGTCTTGAGCTCTTTGAAGGTCCTTAGGTCATTTCCTGTGTTGGAAATTCATTTCCGCTTTTCCTAATCAAAAGCCACGTGTGGAAGAATGATTCCAGTTTAGGGATCTTTGTTCTCCTTTGACGTCGGTCAATACAAAGTTCCTTCAGGAAATGGCATGGGAGGACACAAGATCGAACTCAGGTCTAATTGTCTTTGTTGGGCGAGTTGAGCTTAGAGATCCAAAATTTTTATTCTATCGACCATTTTCTGCAAAATATATCGGAAAAGTTGAATTATCAAGTTATACGAAATTAATAATAATAATCTTAGAATTCATTGAAACATTCCTTGTCCACATTGAAACTCTGGCAACTGTTTCTATCAAGCCAATGTGACATTTTATGGGTGTTAACATTAAAATTATATAATATAATAATAATTTTACTTTAAAATCATAGGTTTTAATGCGCAATTCTGAAACAGTTTATTTTATGAGACCTGGGAACTCAAGTTTTTTGCTTCAAGAAAAAACAGGTCTTGGGGAAGAATAACTAATTATTCTCAAATTAATTTTATTATTATTACTGATGGTCCGTTTGAAGAAGAGAACATTACTTTTATTGAAAAAATTTTATACATAAAAAATGGTTCCTTAAAAAAAGTTTGTTTGCGACTAAACTTTGTTTCTTTTCACTTTGTATCAACTTTGTTGAATCTACACAATTTTAATAAATGACAGCTTATTTTCTTGGGAAAAATATTCTCTGCAAACTTACCTCATTCAATTAAAAAATAAATTTTTTATTGGCTCAAATAATAAAAAAGACAATTTTGTCTAATGACAAATTTTATAAACAAATAACTATATTTGATAAAAACTGTGTTATTATCAAAAATTAAATGATTTAGAATTTTAGAAAAAAATTTTCCCTGGAAATAAGCCATCATTCATTAAAATCGTATCATTTTCAAAAATTTGGTAAGAAGCAATAAGAAAAAAAATTTTGTCGAAAACAAAAAATTTTAAATATACAATCCCATTTTTAGTTGAATATATAAAATAATGAATCATTTAAAATTCAAAAATATTTGATTGCAAAATTCAAGAATGAATAATTCTACATGAAGTGTTAAAAATTAAACGATATGAAATTATAAAAATCAAAATTGTCTTAAAAATCAAAATTGATAAAAGTTAAACTATCTGAAATTGCTACGCCATTAATTAAATAATTCATCTAATTTTGAATTGTTACAATTTTAGAGTTCTGAATATTCATGTTTAATACTAAATTCTCAATTTTTCCCTTTTATAAGTTTTAATTATATAAATGAAATGGCAATGTTTGAATTTCGAAAAACTGAATATATTCCCCATTTTAAATTCAGTTGGGATTTATTTAATTTTCAACGTTCCGTCGCAGAAATATTTTAATTTTTAATGTTTTCCGTTTATGATTGAAATTTTTTCCATTTTGAGCGGTGAAAATGATGGTGAATTTATTTTTCGACGGTAAAAAATGTATTCAATCAATATTAATATTTAATTATAATTTTTCATGTAATAACAATTTAAAATTCTAGAATTTCCGAAGATTTGAAGTCGAAATATTCAATTTAGTTTTGAGTTTTAAATTGTCAAATTTTAATCGTTTTGATTTGAAATTTATTCAAATTTAAAAGTTTCCCACTTCAAATTATTTAACTTTAAACGCTTCGAATTAGAAATAATACCATTCTAAATAATTCAATTTTAAATTAATAATTCTCAATGAACTTTAAATATTAATTAGTCCTATTTTCAAAATCTTAATCTGAAATCGTTCTATTTTGAGATTCTTTAATTTTAAGAAATTGTTTAATTTTCAAAATTATAGTCTGAAATTTTTTTATTTTGATTGCTGCTGATTTAAGAAAATTTCAATTTCAAACAGTTTAAATTTTTTATGTCTTTTTAGAAATGATATACGTTTAATAATTTATTTTTATTCGATTCGAAATATTGTCCTTTTTTCCACATTTTACCTAATCTACATTTGTTTGATCTGAAACGTTTCCCATTCAAAATCGTTGAATATATATTTTTAAATGCTCTGAATTCGAAATGATCAATTATTGTTTCAAAATTTTTGAAAATATCAAAGAATTTCTTTAACAATTGATTTCTAATGTGATAAATAAACATCGAGAGACGTGAAAGCGCTAATGCATTTGTTGCTAGTAAAGACAATAAAGGTCCAACTGAAAAATATGATTCCTAACAAAAAGATAAAATAATAATATAATAAATACATAATACATATACAGCATATATAATAATATAATATATTATAATAATATAAAATAATAAAAAAACATGTATTTTTCTTAACTTAGCTGTATCTTAGATAATATATGTATGTTTCATAAACTATATTTTATATGCAAAATTTTGAATGTTTTTTGTGTTTTTTTTTTCAGAATGGTTACCCAGCCCGACGTCGTTCACTCGTAGACGACGCTCGTTTTGAGACTTTAGTTGTGAAACAAACAAAGCAAAGTGTGCTTGAGGAGGCTAGACAAAGAGCCAATGGTAAGATTCAAACTGAGTCAATATTATTATTAAATATTACTGTCAATAAAATTGATATGTATGTTTTATAATTTGCATGAGATGTTAAAACTTGATGAAATACATACTGAAAAAAATGATTGGACCAACTATTTGTTTTGTAGGATATGGTACTGCTACTTTATTAGTTGGGACAACCATTTTCTTAGTTGCTGTTACTAATTGAATAGTCACTGCAACTAATGGAATTGTTGTGCAACCTAATAAAATAGCACTACCAACTAATAAAATAGTAGTACCACATTTTGCTAACTAAATAGTTGGCTCAACTACCCATTTTTATAGCAGGAAGCCTCCTGTATGACAACACTTTTTAATAAGATTACGAGTGGTTATATTGCATGAATATGTTTATATAATTATTGTTTTTTCGCATGTTATTATTATGTTATGATCTGTATTTGATGTTGCATGACGTTTTTATTTTTATTTGAAAATTAGACACTATTTCCGACTCGGCTATCGTATGTGACCAGGAACCCCAAACTCAAACGGAAGATGAACCCTATGCTTCATCCAGCGATGATGATCAGTCGGAATCACTTAGCTGTGCAGCTAAGGAAAGTGGTAAGTAAAAAAATCTTATTTTTATTGTATATTATTGTTTATTATTGTTTATTCTGCCATTTATTCGCATGTGCACGATTGTTAATTGTATCGTTCGTCAATTTTAGAAGCTAAAGCTGAGGCATCATCCTCAGACGGAGAGAGCAAATCAGGAGATGATGATGGTAAGTTTCTGACTTTAAAATTAATAATAATATAAATAATATCAATAATTAATCAAATTCCACTCATACAAATCAATATAATCCAAATCGAAAAAAGGGGCCATTCAAAAAGTACGTCACACTACTAGGGCCGGGGGGGGGGCAGATAAATGTGAAAAACAATTTATTGGAATGCTTGCAAAAATTAAAATAAGTGATTTAATTTTACAAGTAAAGCATCTAAATACAGACTTCACACTCTTTCCCTTATTCCCCTCTTTCCTCTTTTTTAAATTGTAATCTTCTCTTTGCGCCTGTTTATGAAGAAACTTTCGCCTTTTCCATTTTTGATTATTTATTTTTATTTAAGTTATTATTATAAGTGAATTGAACATATGCGAAGATTAAAAATTGAATTAATAGAAGCTATTAAGAAAATCCAACTATTTTTCGTTGAAAGTTAATTTTTGTTAATTGAGAAGTCCACTATTTATTATATTTTTAGTACAAGATTCATATACTTTGGGTGAAAATTTTACAACTTGGTTCAAGAGTAAACTATTTTCTTGAAAATTCGTTTTTTTTTTGTTGATACATTTTTTTTTTGAACTGAAAATTTAATTATATCTTTGATTGAAAATTCAATGTTTTTAGTTCAAAATTCAATTTTTGAATATTTCATGGAAAATGTATCTTTTTTGGTTGGAAATTCAACCATATCTGTTAAAATATAAATTAGTTTATTAAGCATACAATTTATTGGTTAAAAATTGAACTACGCTGTTGAAAATTCGTTATTTTTTTGGTTGAGCAATCAATTTTTGAACTGCAAATTTAACTATTCCATTTTTGGTTGAAAATTGATCGTTTTTAGTTTAAAATTCATCTATTTGGCTGCAAAATAATTTTTTGTTGTTGAAAATTTATATTTTTGGGTAGAAAAAGCAACTGTTTTATTGAAAATTGACGTATTGGGTTGTAGATTCGCCTTTTTAGTAGAAAAACCATCCCCTTGATTGAAAATTCAACTACTTGGTTTAAAGTTGAAATAGTTTGTTAAAAATTCATTTTACGAGTTGAAGATCCATCTCTTTGGTTAAAAATTCAACTATTTTATTAGAAATTAGTTTTTTTGTTATAAAATAACTTTTTCAACTGAAAATTCAACTATTCCATTCTTGATTGAAAAAAATTGATCGATTTTAGATTAAAATGGAACTAATCAGTTAAAAATGATTTTTTTTGTATATTCATATTTTCGGGTTGCAAATTTATCTTTTTTGTAGAAAATTTGTCTTTCTGGCTTTGAAACTCAATTCTTTTGTTAAAAATTCTTCTTTTTGGGTTGAAAATTCTAATATTTTCTTAAAAAATTCCACTACTTGGTAGAAAATTAACTTTTTGATTGAAAATTAATATTTTTGGATTAAAAATTAAACTGTTTTCTACAGAATTTGCCTTTTTGGTTTGAAAATTTAACAATTTTGTTGAAATTTTTTCTCTCTTGAGTGAAAAATTTTTCCCTGTTGCAAACTCAAATTTTTATTGAAAATTCGTCTTTTAAGGTTTATCATTCTGTTCTCTTCGTTAAAAATTAAGCTATTTGGGTAAAATATAACTTTTCAATTGTTTTTTAGAGAATTCGCCTTTTTGGATTGAAAATTTAACAATTTGGTTGAAATTTTGGTTCTCTTTTGACTACAAATCTTTCTTTGTAGAAATTCAACTATTTTGTTGAGAATTTGTCTTTTTTGGTTAAATTCAACTGTTTTATATTTGAAATCAGAATATTTTTTTATTAAAAGATGTACTATTACATTTTTCGTTGAGTATCTATCTTCTTTATTGAAAATTCGACTACTTGTTTGAAAGTTGATCTTCTTTGTTAAAAATTAATATATCTTGTTGAAGATTCATCATTATAGTATAAATTTTAAATATTTCGTTGAAAATTCAATAACTTTGTTCCAAATTCTACTGTGTTGTTGAAAATTTCATTATTTCGTTGAAAATTTGACTATATTGTCAAGCAGTCGTCTTTTTTTAACATAAAATTACAACTGTTTTTGGTTGAAATGAATCTTTGTAGGTTGAAGTCTTTAGTTGATAATTATTTTTTTTTAAGTAAAAATATTTGGTAAAAAATTCATCTTCTTTGTTAAAAAATTGAACTGCTTTATTAAAAATTCGTCTTCTTGGATTGAAAATTCACCTTTTTTGGGAGAAAAGTTCTTGGTTGAAAATTTACCTGTTTTAAAAAAAAATCTTCTTTCTGGCTTGAAGATTCGACCATTTGATTATAATGCAACTGCTTTTGGTTGAAGTGCATTCTTTTTTTTTTTTTGAAAATTCGATCATTTGATTAAAATTCAACTATCTTGTTAAATAATTCATATGATTGCTTGAACGTATAACTATTTTATTGTTAATGCAAGTATTTGGTCTGAAATTAATTTTTTTCTTTGTTGATAGTTGAACTGTCTTTTTGAAAATTTTATTATTTTGTTCAAAATTCCATAATTTTGTTGAAAATTGAACTGTGTTGTTAAACACCTGCCTTTTTGAATATAAAATTGAGATTACAATTTGGTATGAAATTCATAAAAATCTTTATGGTTTGAAAATTCAACTGTTTTTGGTTGAAAATTCATTTTTGTAGGTTGAAAATTCGTCACCTGTGCCTTAAACTTTAATTATTTGGTTGTAAATGCAACTGTTCGGTTTATAATTATTCTCTTTTTTTTTGTCAAAAATTAAAATATTTGGTTGAAAATTCATCTTTTTTGTTGAAAAATTCTAAAATTTGGTTGAAAATTCTTTAGTGTAGGTTACAAATTCAATTATTTTGTTAAAAATTCGTTTTGTTTTTCTTGAAGGTTTGAATATTCTGTTGTTAATGCAAGTGTTTGGTTGATAATTATTCCTTTTTTTTGTTGTTAAAAATTAATCTTTTTTCTTCTAAAATTCAGCTACTTTGTTGAGAATTCGTCTTTTTGGCTTGAAGATTCGACTATTTAGTTAATTTTGTTTTGTTTGAAAATTCGAAAATTTGGTTGAAAATTCGTCTCTTTCGCTTGAAAGTTCAACTATTTTGTTAGATGCAACTCCTTAATGTAAAGTTAATTTTGGTTTGTTTGTTGAAAATTCAACTATTTGGTGGAAAAATCATCTTTCTCAGTTAAAAATTCATCTTTCCGAATTAAAAAGTAAACTCTTTTTTAAAACATTCGACTTTCTAGCATGAAAATTCAACTCCTTCGTTCAAAATTAGCTTCCTTTGTTAAAGTCTGACGCAGTTTTTGAACAGCCAAAGAGTGTAAACTAAAGAAGAATTGGTGCAAATTTTCAAGGGGAAATAGAAAGTAAAAAATAATCCATTGTGAGGAGACAATTGCCTGGTCGATACTTGAATTGCTCGACCCAGGAGGAAACTGCTTCTTGTGCGTTTAGAATCGCATTAGGAATTGTCCCTGCTTTCATTCCTTGCTGCCGCTTTCTCTCCTTGCTGCCACTTTACTATTCCCTCCTTGTTACCTTTCTAGCAAAGCTTTCCCAGCCCTGAAAAGCCTTCTAGAGTAAAATTTATAACGCAGTTATGCCTCCTCCCTAGTCTCACTCCCCATTTCCTTTTCCAGCGATCACGTCCATGGGCAATAAGGGTGAGAACATTCCTTTCCCACTTTGCCCCAAGAACTAGCATCATTTTTATTATCCTTGATCGAGGAAATGCACTTTGAATCCTATAATCTTTGACATCTTTTATTTCGAGATTTCACCTCAGAGAACGTCCATTAATTTACACTATAAATCTCAATCAGTCAAAAGTGACTTTTTAAATCAGTCAGACAAACAAAATAACCAAATTTCAATCGAACAGTAGTAGTTTAAACTGAGAAAGATAAATTAAAAAAAAATACTTGATTTTTTAACAAAATACTGGAATTTTTACCAAAATAGTTAAATTTTCAACCAAATAGTAGAATTTTCAATTGGAAAGAGGAATGACTAAACAGAAGAAGGAACTTTTAATCAAGCAGTTCAAATTTAAACCGAGTAAATAGATGTTTCAAGAAGAAAAGAACTTTCCACCAAGAAGATTAATTTTATACAAAAAAAGAGGAAATTTCAACCAAATAAATGAATTTTCAACTAAGAAGTTGAATTTTCAACTAAAAACAAGATTTATTTAAAAAAAAGGAATTTTCAACAAAATAGTTAAATTTTCAACCAAACAGAAGAATTTTTAATTAAACAGAGGAATCATAAAGCAAAGGAATGAATTTTTAATCAAGTATTTCAACTTTAAACTAACTACATAGATAAATTAAAAAATAGAACTTTCCGCCAAGAAGATTAATTTTATACCAAAAAAGACTCATTTTCAACAAAATAACAAAATTCTAATCAAACAGTTGTATTTTCAACTGAGAAAGATACATTTTCAAAAAAATAGTTGAATTTTTAACAAAGTAGTGGAATTTTTACCAAAATAGTTTAATTTTCAACCAAATAGAAGAATTTTCAATTAAAAAGAGAAATTACTAAGCAAAAGAAGGAACTCTTAATCAAGCAGTTCAACTTTAAACCAAATAAATAGATGTTTCAAAAAGAAAAGAACTTTCAGCCAAAGAGATTAATTTTATACCAAAAAAAGATTAATTATCCACAAAATAACAAAATTTTA
Source organism: Andricus grossulariae (assembly GCA_011634705.1). NCBI lineage: Eukaryota > Metazoa > Arthropoda > Insecta > Hymenoptera > Cynipidae > Andricus > Andricus grossulariae. Next base: position 12,729 of record JAABKJ010000992.1, read on the forward strand.
ATCAAACAGTTGTATTTTCAACTGAGAAAGATAAATTTGAAAAAAAATACTTGATTTTTCAACAAAAGAGTGGAATTTTTACCAAAATAGTTAAAGTTTCAACCAAATAGAAGAATTTTCAATTAAAAAGAGGAATTTCTAAGCAAACGCAGGAACTTTTAATCAAGCAGTTCCACTTTAAACCAAATAAATATTTGATTTAAAAAAAAGAGCTTTCTGTCAAGAAGATTGATTTTGTAACAAAAAAGACGATATTTCAACAAAATAAATCAATTTCCAACTAAAAAGTTGAATTTTCAACTAAAAAAGAGGATTAATTTGAAAAAAGGAATTTTCAACAAAATAGTTAAATTTTCAACAAAACAAGAGAATTTTTAAATAAAAAGAGAAATCATGAATCAAAGAAATAAATTTTTAATCAAGCAGTTCAACTTTAAAATAAGTACGTAGATGAATTGAAAAAAAGAACTTTCCGCGAAGAAGATTAATTTGATGCCAAAAAAGACATATTTTCAACTAAATTACAATTTTTTAACTGAACATTTGTATTTCCAACTGAGAAAGATAAATTTTCAAAAAATACTAGAATCTTGAACAAAATAGTTAAATTTTCAACAAACTTGTATACCAAAAAACGACGATATTTCAAAAAAATAAATGAATTTTCAATGAAAAAGTTGAATTTTTAACTTGAAAAAAATTCATTTTCAGCCAAGAAAAGAAATTTTCAACTAACTAGTTAAATTTTTATCATAAAAATTAATTTTAAACACAAGTTATAAATTATTAACCAGCATAATAAATTTTCAAACCAAACAGTTCAACTTTCAACCAAGTAGACTAATTTGAGAAAAAATAACTTTCCGGTAAAGAGATTAATTTTTTAGCAAAAAAATACATTTTTAACAAAATACGTGATTCATGAAGCAAAAGAATGAATTTTTAATCAAGCAGTTCAACTTTAAACTAACTACATAGATGAATTGAAAAAAAGAACTTTCCGCCAAGAAGATTAATTTTATACCAAAAGACATATTTTCAACTAAATTACAAAATTGTAACTACAAATTACAAATTCCCAATTTGAGGATTTTTCAACGAGTAGGCACAATTTCTTTTTACGAAATCAATTTTTGTATTTTTAAGTAAGAAAGATGAATTTAAAAAAATACTAGAATTTTTAACAAAATAGTGGAATTTTTATCAAAATAGTTAAATTTTCAAAAAAAATTGTATACCAAAAAAGACGATATGTCAACAACAAAAAATGAATTTTCAACCAAAAGTTATATTTTGAACTTAAAAAAAAAATTATTTTCAACCAAGAAAAGAAATTTTCAACTAGTTAAATTTTTAATCACAAAAATTAATTTTAAACAGAAATTATAAATTATTAACCAACAAAATGAATTTTCAAGTCAAACAGTACAACTTTGAACCAAGTAGACTAATTTTCAAAAAAATAACTTTGCGATAAAAAGATTAATTTTTTATAAAAAAAAATTCTAACAAAATACACGAATTTTTTACCAAATAATTGAATTTGTAACCAAAAAAGACCAATTTTCAATAAAAAATAGAACAGTTGAATGTTCATTAAAAAAATAATAATTTTAAATAAAAAAACAACGAATGTTAAGCAAAATAGTTACGTTTTTGAAGAAATAGATGAATTTTTAATTACAGTCATGAATCTTCAACAAAAAAATGCTTTTTTAACAAAGCAGTTAAAGTTTTAAACCAGATAGTAAAATTTCTAATGAAATGATGAATTTTTACAAAAAAAGAAGTTTTAGTTGATATTTCTACCGAAATAGATTTCAATTTTAGATAAAAAACATTTTAATTAAACACAAATGAAGAATTTTCAGACAACATGATTTATACCCTACCAATAAAGACGAATTTTGAACAAAATATATGAAATTTCGAACAAATAGTTGAATGTTTAAATGAAAAATATAAAATTTCAACATAAAATGGAAAAGTCAAATTTTCAGCAAAAAAAATTAATTTTCACCCAATAGAACAACGAATTTTCAACTAAAAAGGAATCATTCTGCAAAAAAATGAATTTTTAATCAGGGAGTTCAGCTTCACACCAAGTAAATAGTTGAATTTAAAAAATAAGTAATTTTCCGCCAAAAAGATTATTTTGTATACCAAAACAGACGATATTTAAAGAAAGTAAATGGATTTTCAACCAAAAAGTTGAATTTCAACTGCAAAAAGATTCATTTCCAACAACAAAAAAACGAAATTTCAATCAAATATTTAAATTTTCCATCAAACAGATTAATTTTCAACAAAAATTATGAATTATTAATCAAAAGAATGAATTTTAACCAAGCAGTTTAACTTTAAACCAAGTACAGAGATTAATTAAAAAAAGAGCTTTCCGCCAAGAAGAATAATATTATACCAAAAAGACGATATTTAAAAAAAATAAATTAATTTTCAACCAAAAAGTTGAATGTTTAACTGAAAAAACCGTCATTAAAAGAAATTTAACCAAATAATTAAATTTTCCATCAAACAGATTCATTTTCAACACAAATGATTAATTATCAACCAAAAGAATGAATTCTAAAACCAAGCCAAGATTAATTTTCAAGCAAAAAGACCAATTTTCATCTGAATAATTGAATTTGTTACCAAAAAAGATCCATTTTCAACCAAAAATAAGTAAACATATAAAATAAAAGATGAATGTATATTTTCAGTATAAAATGTGAGAAAAATTAATGCTTCATTGCGATTCATTGAGAATAGATGCTATTCGGCAATTTTTCAAACAATTTTTATAAACAAATTCCCAATTTGAGGATTTTTCAACGAGTAAACTCAATTTCATCATACGAAATCAACTAATAATCTCTTTATGATGACTCTTTGATATGATACTTCACAAATTTATCGCAATTGTGAATTATTTAGATAATTTTCATAAACAAATTCAGAATTTGGCTAGTTTTCAAAGAATGTGCTCAATTTTTTTACGGAATCAACTAAGAATGTCTTTCCGATAAATTTTTGCTATGATAAGTTGCGAATTACCAGTTATTATTAATGATTAAACAATTTTCATAAACGAATTCAGAGTTTGGCTGTTTTCAACGTTAATCAATTTTTATAAACAACAAAAGTTAAAACAAATAGCAAGGAGTCATCTGAAGTTTATTCTTAGTCATTTTGGTAAACAAAAGTTGAGCATATTCGTTGTAAAATAGTCAATCTCTGAATTTACTTATGAATATTGTTTAAATAAATATCAATTATTATTAGTTTGAGATGTATCAATGCGAAAGGTAAATCATCAAGGCATTTTAAGTTAAGTCCTTAAAAAATTGTTTAAATAATTTTTAATTATTGTGAATTTGATAACTATCGTAGCAAACAGTCATCGGAAAAACATCTGTGAATTAGTTTATCAAAATTATTTAAATAGTTGCCAAATAGCATCTATTTTCAATTAGTCAAAATTAACCAAAAATTTCTCTCACATTTTATACAAAAAATCTTTATTTCAATGAGTTAAACGAAATCTTTCGAAATCAACATATAATCCATACAAGATAATAAAAGCCATCACAATATTTTTAAAACTATTAGAATTCCTCGAAATCTCTTAAGATCCTTCATAATAGTCGAAAATCCTTTAAAATTCTTATAAATATTTTTAAATCTTACGTAATCCTCTGATATCTGTGGATTTACTTTGGAATCTTTTGAAATCTCTTAAAATCCTATGAAATCCCATGATATCATCGAAACCCCTTCATATAAATGGATGATTCCTCATGGTTTTTGGAACACCGAAAACACATAAAAAAATATACACTGAGTGATCCTCTTTTTCCTTACAGATGCTAACCTGACAGAAGAAGAAGTCGTCCTAGCCAGGAGCATTGCTGAAACACCAGAAGGAGACCAGAGTGTACAAAAAGCTGCTCTCGTTCTTCGTCTTCGTGAAGGAATCAGTTCCCTTTCACGAATTCTGAAGACCGTCGAAAATTTCAAGGGCACTGTCACTCACGTTGAGTCGAGAGCATCCAAGAAGGAAGGACTTCAGTTTGATGTTTTGGTCAAAGTGGACATGACCAGGCAAAGTCTTCTGCAGCTGATCAGAAACCTCAGACAGAGTTCTTCCCTTGCTGGTGTGACTCTTTTGGCTGATAATTCTGTGAGCATCAAGGATCCCTGGTTCCCAAGACATGCATCTGAACTTGACAACTGCAACCACCTGATGACCAAATACGAGCCAGACCTGGACATGAACCACCCTGGATTTGCTGATAAGGAATACAGAGCTCGCAGGAAGGTCATTGCTGAAATTGCTTTTGCCTACAAGTATGGTGACCCAATTCCCAGCATCCCATACACAGAAACTGAAAACAACACCTGGAATCGAGTTTTCAACACCTTGATCGATTTGGTACCTAAGCATGCCTGCATCGAGTACCAGAGAGCCTTCAAGAAGCTGCAAGAAGAGGGCATTTTTGAGGCTACTCGTATTCCTCAGCTGCAGGACGTTAGTGACTTCTTGAAGAGGGAAACTGGATTTACTCTTCGCCCAGCAGCTGGTTTGCTCACTGCTAGGGACTTCCTCTCCAGCTTGGCTTTCAGGATATTCCAGAGCACTCAGTACATCCGCCACATTAACAGTCCCTACCACACACCTGAACCGTAAGTATTTTTTTTCCGTACAAAAAAAATTACAGGACAAAAAAAGTTGATTAATTTTATCCCGAAATTGGATCACTATTGGGTTTTTTATTTTATCAGAAAATTGGGCATCAGAATGATCCGATCCTCAAGATCAATTTGTCTGTCATGAATTTTCAGGAGTAGAAAAACTTTCGAGTGTCAGTTGTTGTGCCACAAATTACATTTTTGGTTAAAAATTTTATTATTTTCTTGAAAGTTTAAGAATTTCTTTAAAAAGCCAAGAATTTTGTTAAAAAGTCATTCTTCTTGTTTAAAAATCCAACTGTTTTGTTGAAAATTTGTCTTGGTAGCTTAAACATTCAATTATTTGGTTGAATATTCAATTTCTTGTTACAAGTTTATATTTGTCGGTTGAAAATTCATTTGTTTTGTTCAGAATTTATTTAAAATTAAAATGTTGTTTATTTGAAGTAACAACTATTACCTTTTTTTTGTAGAGAATTCACCTTTTCTGTTTGAAAATTCTAATACCTCTTGCAAAGTTGAAGTCCTTTGTTAGAAATTAATTTTTTGTTTGTTTGAATATTCATCATTTTTCCAAAAATCATTTCTTCAAATCGAAATTTCGTTTTTGTTTGTTGAAAAATAATTTTTTGAACTGAAAATGTTACAATTTTATTTTTCATTACAAATTTATCTTTTTTACTTGAAAATTCAACTATTCGGTAAAAAATTAACTTTAATGTTAAAAATTCAACTATTTGTTAGAAAATTCATTTTTTTATTCTCTAAAATTCAACAATTTGGTTAACATTTTGTCCTTTCTTGACTAAAGAATCTTTCTTGGATATAACTATTTTGTTGAAAATTCGTCTTTTTTGTTTGAAGTCAGTTGGTTTTTATTTAAAATTGAAATATTTTTGTATTTTTCTATTTTAAATATCAACTATTACATTTGTTTGCTCGAATATTCATAATTTTAGTTTAAAAACTCATTTTTTGGTTTACAATGTAACCAATTTGTTAAAAATCGTTTTTTCAAATTAATTTTTTTATTTAAAATTTAATTATTTCATTTTTGGATAAAGGTTTATCTTTTAAGTCAAAAATTCAACTATCTGGTTAAAATTTCTGGCTGGAAATTCGTCTTTTACGGTTAAAAATTTAATTTTAGTTTGAAAATTCAACCATTTCGTAAAAATGAACTTTATTGTTAAAAATTCAACTATTTTGCAGAAAATTCTTCTTCTTGGCTTGAAAATTTAACAATTTAGTTGACATTTTTTTCTTTCTTGACTGAAAAATTGTTTTTGGTTGTAAATTCGTCTTTATATTTTAAAGGTCTTCTTTTTTAGTTAATGATTCTACTAACTTATTGAAAGTTTAACTTCTTTGTGAAAAATTATTTTTTGTTGAAAATTTCACTATTTTGATGAAAATTCTTTTTTTTTGTAGATAATTAATTTTTTCAACTGAAAATTTGACTAATTCAGTTTAAGATCCATCATTTTAGTTGAAAGTTCATCTCTTTTCGTATAAATTTCATCTCTTTTTTTGGTTAAAAGATTTATTATTTGGCTGAAAATTTAATGATTTTTTTGAAAATTTAACTGTTTTTCTGATAATTTATCTTTTTTATTTGGAAATTCAGTTATTTTCATAGAAAATTGACTTTTTTGTTGGAAATTATTATTAACGGGTTGAAAATTCAACTATTTTGTAGAAAATTCATTTTCTTGTTTGGAAAATTGAACAATTTGGTTGACATTTTTTTCTTTCTGGACCAAAAAATCTTTCTTTGTTGAAAAATCAGTCTTTATCATTGGAAATTTATCGTTTTTGGTTAATAATTTAACTAATTGATTGAAAGTTGAAATCCTTTGTTAAAGATTCACTGTTTTTGTTAAAAATTTAACTAATTTGTTGAAAATTCGTTCTATTTTGGTAAAAAATTAACTTTTTAAACTGAAAATTTAACTTATTAAAATTTAAACAAATAACTAATTTAATTTGCCTTTGGTTTGAAAATTAATCGCTTTTGGCATAAATTTAATCTTTTCAGTTCAAAATGCAAATGGTTCGTTGATTATTATTCTAGTTTGGTTAAGCATTCAATTATTTTGTCTCAATATCAGAAAATTGGGATTTTTCTCTTGACCTAAAATTTCTAAATTTCGAAAACCCGCACTTGTAAATATTTCATTTATTCTTAAAGTCTGTAGGGAAAACCTCCCTGCAGTGAATAATGCAACCTACAGCGGATAGTGATAAATTAAAAATACAAGTGTATCCAAAAAAATTAATTTAAGTTAATCAATAGTTAAGACACAAAACGTGTTCATAAATTGAATTTAAAATAATTATTTTACGTATATTTGCGCTTTGAATTAATGATTATCCAGTGTAGATTGAATTATCCACTGTAGATGGGTGCCCCCGACATTCTTTCGGATTCCTAATCTGACAAGTTGGGTTTGATCTCTTTGGCCTGATTAATTTCGGCTCTCATATAAAATTACGAGATAGCAATCAATATATTGCTTTATGACGAGACGCGCTGTACAGAGGACGATCATAATGAAATTACCACACCTCTCTAAGCTTGTAATGGAACTCTAATTGGCTTTTAACTATGCAGCGCCGTTGATAACTCACTTTCGCTGTCGAGAACTTGTTCTCCATGATCTCGATCTCAGAGAAATGGGAAAGGATAAAAGCATATTTTAAGTAATTGTCATTCATCTTTAATAACGTTTTGGTATTCTTTTCTAATTTAAACAATTTTATGTGACTCCGGTGCATAAACGCGTTTTTATGCGACAGCGTAGAGTATCGTAATGCTGTACATTACGATACGGCAGACGATCACTCTTCACATTACACTCCGCTGTATCGTAATGTACAACATTACGATACTCTATCACCTACGCTGTTGCAACAATACTTGTGAATGCACCGTCGTCATATAAAATAGTATATGCGCCAATGCGCACAATTCGTGTCTTCACGAGATGTTCGCAGTACCCTCGGAAAGACCCTCATTATGCACCTTGGCGCATAATATACTATTATATTATCATGAGAGGCAGGCATTTACTAAAATACACTGTGAAAAAAGTAGCGCCTTTCAACTCCGCCGGGTATCGAGCCCATGACCTCTCGCATGCCTAACTGAGCTACGCTAGTAACTAATAACATTGAACTACCCATAAAAAGTATTTTCTCTTTCAGGGATGCAATCCACGAACTTCTTGGACACATGCCACTCCTAGCAGACCCCGGCTTTGCCCAATTCTCACAGGAAATTGGTCTCGCTTCCCTGGGTGCATCAGATGAAGAGATCGAGAAACTCTCAACCATCTACTGGTTCACTGTTGAGTTCGGTCTCTGCCGGGAGGGAAAAGAGGTCAAAGCCTATGGGGCAGGATTGCTTTCAGCCTATGGAGAACTTCTTCATTCACTTAGTGACAAATGCGAACACAGACCCTTCGAGCCCTCGACCACAGCTCTCCAACCCTACCAGGATCAGGACTACCAACCAGTCTACTATGTTGCAGAAAGTTTCGAAGATGCTAAGGAAAAATTCCGCCGGTGGGTCAGCACAATGAGTCGACCCTTCGAAGTCAGATTCAACCCTCATACACAACGCGTGGAGGTCCTCGACAGTGTCGAAAGGCTGGAAAACGTTGTTTCTCAGATCAACCTTGAGATGACCCACCTGACAAACGCACTCCACAAAATGAAATCGTCCTTTGCGTAAAGCCCAGCATCTGGACAACTCGGACGAGGACTATTCTAACCTCACTTAGTGCTCATTTTCACCCTGCACGATTTTATTTTCTCTTGGTCGTATCCTGGGCGATTCGGATGATTTTATCGAAGCCTCTGTGCGCTTCAATTCGTCCACTTCAATTGAACTACATTTTTCTCCGATATCTCAGGATCCGACGAGGCGAAGTTCCTCATTCAGAGAAAACACTGTGTGTAAGGTCCAGCTGGATAATTGATCCGTTAAGGTTCTTCAAACGAGTCGGTTTTCTAGAATAATACAAAATACGGCCACAAGGATGAATTATTAGATGTCATACTTATACCACATAACCTGAAGGCTTATACATGTGTATTACTAGAGCTCTTTTTTCGAAAACTGGTCTTGTTGTTTTTTTTTTTTTTTGTTAATTGAAACGCACTTTGAAACCGTGAGCTGTAGTAATGAACATGTATAAGCCTTTAGATTATGTGGTAAAAATATTACGTGAAACAATTCATTCTTGTAGGCGTATTTTGTATTATTTTGAAAAGCGACTAGTTTCAAGCACCTTAAGTCATCCCTTGCGCAGTTTTTTTTCTGTTTTCATTCTCGTCAGTCATTGTACTCCTCGCTCTGTGTATAAAGTCTTCATTTCTGTGGCCTGTGCAGGCATACCTGTGATTCGGGTTCTGATATTATTTTAATTAGGGCTACCATAATCTGCGAGTTAAAGAAGATTAAATTGAAGAGGCTGGTTGAATAATTGTTTATCTGAGTTAGACTTGTCGATTCATAGAATAAGGAAGAGGTCAACTCAGAACTGCGTTATTGAGGAGCCTTATTGGAGTGTAAATTAAATTAATTGTAAGATATTATATTGAATTATATAAAAAAAGATTTAAAATTGATATAAAGGTAGCAAAAAATCCCGAGAAAAAAAAACTCTGCCCAGGCTCACGTAATCGTTATATTGTATTATTGTATTATTTTAATACTTCTTATTTTATTGTTTATTGTACGATACTGTATTATTGTATTTGTCTAACCCGCAATGCAACGAGCACCTGCCCGTGTAGGATACTTTCACGGACACGGATACGTCTTCGGTAGATAATTGTGATTGACTATGTGAGCTATTTTACTGACTCGGCCATTCCAAATTGACGAGAACGGTTCGATGTTGCAGTCGTGACATGTTCATAATTTTTTATTTTTTTTTTTTTTATTTGTATTTCTTTTCGACCAGATCTCTTATCGGTGTGAATGCGCGGACACCTACGTGTGATTTGAGATGGATGATTTCGAATTAGAGTAGACTCTCACTGAGCGCCCGCTTAGTTAAGCCACGCCCTTAAGTCTTGGCGGGACATATCTCTGATACGCATTGGCGGATTATTTAAATATCGTCTCGCGCATGCGCATCTAATGTCACGCTCAAGGAACTTGGCGAGAGAAGGCGCTTTGTGGAAAAGGCGCTTTGTGAGAGTCTACTCTAGTAATTTCGAATAATTAATTTTATATTGATCTATAAAAACTCGCGATGCTCACGGAGAATGGTGACCTTAGTATTAATCAATCTGTGGCCTGAAAGATGATTGTGAAAGGGTTTAGTAGGAATTCAAGTTTCTGAACAATTTCAGTATTATAAATTTTCACCAGGCCTTGTCATATTTATTATATGGGCCCTCTATCAGCATCGTGAGTTCTATTAATTAGGTATTTTGATTATGAATTGTGAAAGCTTTCGCGACGCTTGATATATTTTTATCGTCCTGGTACTCTGATTTCGGTGTTTTCTGCATACTTTTGTGTCGAGAATGGTATTATTGTTGAAAGTGTTGAAGAAAATTTTAATAGCTTGGATGTATTTTGTTTTTTCGAATTTCCAAGTACGAAATGAGATTTTTTGGTGAGAAATTGCCAGGAAATTATTAGAAATCAGAGAGGATATAGTACATACCAATTAGCGCGTAGTCCAAGTCCCTGCTTGTGCACCTAGCACTATTTCACCGTTAACCGTATGTACGAGTTTTAAAAAGGGATCAGAATATATGATTCACGTCATTTGTATTATATTGTAAAGTATCAGCAAAATAAAATTTTAAGATACGTATCTTATTACTTATAGTTTTATTGCTTTCCTAATCCCTCATCGTGATGTATATGTTGTGAATTTTTATTACAAAATGAAAATTTCCAATACGTATTTATTTTTATGTTTGTTTATTTTCTCCATTTGTTTTAAAGGTTATATAAATATAATTTTTTCAGGTTTCTTGAGAAAAATCAAAAAGATTCTTGAAAATTTCAGATAGCTCATATCAAAATTTCAACAAAAATGTTTATCGTCAACCAAATATTTGAATTTTCAAACAAAAAGTATGAATTCTAAACGAAAAATCTGGTAGTTGATATTTCAATCCCGAAATATTTTTATTTGAAATCGAAAATGGCAGAATATGTCCAAAAAGAGCCATTTTGGACAAAAAAAGTTTAATCCTCAACCAAAAATGATGAATTTTGAATAAAATAAAAATTTTGAATAAAATAATAAATAATTTTGATAAACCCTCACCCAAACAAGCAAATCTTCTTTTCTCTAGAGAAAAAATGTTTTTATTTCACACCAAATAGTTGCAATTCTAATAAAAAAATATGAAATCTACCAGAAGACATGAATTTTTTATTCGAAAAGACGAATTTTCAACATAGTTTAATTTTCAGGGAGAATTTTTTTAAAGTCAAGAAAGAAACAAATTTTTGGGCAAACTATAATTTGAAAAAACAATTTAATACAAAATAAAAATATTGAAACACTATTTTTTAAGTTCCTTCATATATTGGATTTAATGTTACATAAATATAATTTTCCTAGGTATCTCGAGAAAATTCCAAAAGATTGTTGAGAATTTCAGATATGTCAAAAAGGTATCTAGAAAATGTTTAAGATTTTTTTGTTTGATTTTACAGAATTTTACAAAATTTTAGGAAAAGCTTGAGTCAATTTAAAAGACATAATTTCTTTGACGCTGAGATAAATTTTACAAATATTTTTTTAATTTGTGGAAGTCTTCCAAAGTTTTAAAATATTCTAATCTCTTCGAAACTTCTGGAATTTTCAAGATATTTTCTTAAAATTAATGTCACAAAGTTAAGAATTACCAAATATATATTTCCTGGAACTTTGAAAAAATTTGTTTTCATATCTTGAAACCTTTCACAATTAAAAAAATAAAATTTAACTTTTATTTTGAACTCATTAAAAATCTTCTAAATATCTTTGAAAACAAACCAAAGTCTTCATTGTGATCAATTTAAAAATAGAAATTTACAAAAAATACAAAATTCAAGGAATCTTTTATGTTCTTGCATCAACTTTGAATTATGGTAAGGAAAAAAGTTTTACTATAAAAAACAATTTTTAAAATATTATTAAGTGCTAAAAAAATTGCAATAAATATTTTTAGAAATCGTACAGTCAGTTTCAAGATATTAGTGGTGAAAATAAGCCTCAATAATTAGAATTTTTCCCAAAATGTTGAAAAAATTAATAAAATTGCCTTAAAGCCTTCCAAATTCTTTATTGACAATTTTGTAAATCTTTTGGAATTTTGAAAAATATTTCTGAATATTTAATTAAAAATTTCCCAGAAATCCTAAGAAAATTTATTTCTTCTCTGGAAACTTTTCAAAATTCTTAAAAAGCTTCTACATTGTTTGCACAAAATCTTCAAAAATGTAATTCTTTTTCTAAATTTGTTAAAATATTTTTAAGTTAAAAATTATTTTTGTTTCTTTAAAAAAATGCTGAATATCTCTTAAACTTATTACAATTTTTTCCAAAATTTTGTAATCTTGCAAAATTGAAAAATATTGCTTCATTCTTTTCCAAAATTTTAGGAAATCATTTGAAATATTTTTGAATCTGTTTCAATATATTCTTAAAATTGATATTTCAAAATAGAAAATTTATGTGAATTTTCCCTGTAATCTCAAGAAATAAATTACAACATCTTAAAACTTTTTAAAATCCTCAACAAATTTCCAAATTTCACTCAAATCTTTAAAAATATTCTAAACTCTTTAAATTCTTTCAAATCCCTTGAAATGTATAAAATCCCTTAAATCTCGTAAAACTCCTGGTGACAAAAATCCAGTAAAATCTCATAAAACACCTTGAAACCGTCCTTACCTTTCAAACTTCCTTTAAAAATGATGAAAACTTTGAAATCAACTAAAATCACATTATATCCCATAAAATCTGATAAATTCTTGAAATCCCTTGGAATATTTTCAAATACTCGAAAAGATTTAAAATCCGTTGAAATCTTTTAAATCCATCGAATTTTAGTTCTGAAAGTAGCCGTTCATACAACAGAAGTGAATGCGCATACGCGCAGTACAATAATGCGTCCATAATAATCCTAGGAGTATTATGGGTTCATAATTGTACTGTGGTTTTGAAATACCTTTAAATTCCTTGGAATCTTTTCAAATATTCTGAACTCTTCAAGTTCTTTGAAATCTCTTGAAATTGATAAAATTCCTTGAATTTTGTGAAATCTCTGGTAACAAAAATTCTTGAAATCTTTTAAAATATCCTAAGGGCCTTGAACTTACTTAATATTTTTGAAATTCGTTGAAATTCACTGCAATATATTAAAAAACATTCAATTTTGTTGAAACTTTTTGGAATCTCTGAAAAACTCTAAAAAATGTCTTAAAATGTTTTAAACATTAAAATTCCTTGAAATCTTCAAAATCTTTTAAATATTCTAAAATCTTTCGAAATATTTTGAAATTCTATAATCCGTCGAAATTCTCTGAAATATCATTGCATTCCTCGAAATCTTTTAAAATAGAGTATATTCTTTTAAATCTTTTGAAATGTTTAAAATCCTTCAAATATTGTGGAATAACTAAAGATATTCTAAAATCCCATAAAAAATCTTTGCACATTTTTTTTAATTCCTTCCAAAACTTTTTACTCTTTGAATCCTTCTGAAATTTTTTACATTTACATCCTAAAGTTATCTAAAAATTCTTTAAAATTCCATAATACTTTGAAATTTTGAAAAATTCCTAAAATCCTGTAAAATACCTTGAAATAATTTGAAATACCGTAAATTATCTCGCAATTCGTAATTAGTGCTTTTTATTTAGTTATCCAAATGAGGGGTATTATTAAGCGAATAAGGTTTACCATACGTCTTACCCCAGTCACGACATCATCAAATGGGGTAAAATACGGACATGTGGGGTAAAGTCAGACATTCCTAAATTGATAGTTTAAATTACTTAACGGGGTTTTAAACAGAATCTAGAACCAGTTAAAACATTATTAAAACCCTAACTGATTTCAGATTCTGGTTAAAACCCAGTTAATCAATTTGAACTATTAATTTAGTAATGCCCGAATTTACCCCACATGTCCGAATTTGCCCCGTTTGACGGTACTTTTTCTGAAGCAATTTTTTAAGATGACCACTCTTAATTCAATTTTTTTATTGTCTCACCCAAGGTGAAAAAAGTTATGTAATTTATCGTCAATTTATCTATAGTGATTATATATGCTTGTCTCGTAGTAAACAACATTGCAGGTCCTGATAAAAAAAATTACCGTGTAAGTGTCGCAATACAAAAAATGAGACTAGAATTTATTTATTCAAATTTCGCGTAGAAGTTTCATTTTCTAGATAACTTTATCGAAATTACAGTTGACTAACAAGTGGTTAGACTAATAGTTGATGCAAATTGACATGCAATTCAAATATGTGAACTCAAATAGCTGAAAAAAAAATTCAACGAGATTTTCCTTAATTGATGGTGTATTTTGTAGCAGGTTGAAATTATTGAAATGATTAAAATTATAAGACACATTCCAATTTTCAGAAACTAGTTGATCGCAATTTGCACGAATCTGCATTACTAAATGTTCCTATTCAAATCATTTCCATTCCATCGACTTTTTTCCTAGAAGGAAGTGTAAAAGACGCAATATAATTGCAAATTTATGAATACAATGAGTGATTTCCGAATTCTTAAGAACAAAGAAGTTAATGAGATGTAATTGCATATCGCTCAATGTTAGGCTTCAAAATTTTCGGTATATAAATCGCTTCATTTGAACTAAAAACGTCTTCTTAACAAGTCAGTTTTGGCGGTTATTTTTTTTTTAGTTTGGTGACTGAAAATATATAAAAACCAGAAATGAAAGCTGCAAGAGAACTAATTACAAAATATCAAATGAATTTGAAATATATATTGTACCTGCAATTATTTGGCATACTTTAGGAGGATACGGATATTTGACATTTCCTTATCTGCAACATAAAATGACCTTTTTTTGGTGTAAGTAAATAAAATAATCATAAATTACTTTTCGTATACAAGTTTTATTAACTGACTTTATTTGTCGTTTAAGTGATTTTCACCTTTGTGATATAATCTAATATAATTTTTTTGAAGTCAACTATTTTGGTAGAAAATTAATCTGATTTGTTTGATGATTCAGCTATTTTGTTGAAAATTCGTCTTTTCTGGTTCAAAATGTAACTACTTGGTTGAAAGTTGTACTACTTTGTTAAAAATTCAATTTCTTGGGTAATTATATTTATAACTTTAGTTTAAAATTCATGTATTTTGATAGAAAGTTCAATTATTTGGTTGAAAAGTCATATTTTCGGTCTGAAAATGAAACTGTTTCAAAATTCTACTTTTTCGTTTTAAAATTTATTTATCTTGGTACAAAAATTTATCTTTTTTTTAATTCAATTTTTCTGGCAGAAAATTATTCTGATTTGGTTGAGGATTCAGCTATTTCGTTGAAAATTCGTTTTTTCTTGTTAGGAATTGAACTTCTTGGTTGGAAGTTGAACTATTTTGTTAAAAATTTAATTGTTTAGTTGAAGATTCCTAATTTTTGTTAAAAATTTATCTCTTTGGTAGGAAATTCAACTATTTTGTTGAAAATTCAACTCTTTTGTTTAAAGTTTGTCTTTTTGGTTTCAAAGTGGTAGGAAATTTAACTGTTTGCTTGAAAATTAACTTTTACTTAAATTAATATTTTTTGTATGAAAAATCAACCATTCGGTTGAAAATTTATTTATTTTGATAAAAATTAAATAATTCTCGTAGAAAGTTCAACTATTTGGTTGAAAAGTCATATTTTCGGTTTGAAAATGTAACTGTTTCAAAATTCGACTTTTTCGTTTTAAAATTTATTTATCTTGGTAACAAAATTTTTTTTTTTTTTAAATTCAACTTTTTTGGTAGTAAATTATTCTGATTTGGTTGAGAATTCAGCTATTTTGTTGAAAATTCGTTTTTTCTTGTTGAAAATTGGACTTCTTGGTTGGAAGTTGAACTACTTTGTTAAAAATTTAATTGTTTGGTTGAAGATTCATAATTTTAGTTCAAAATTTATCTCTTTGGTAGAAAATTCAACTATTTTGTTGAAAATCAACTTTTTTGTTGGAAATTTAACTATTTTGTTGAAAGTTCGTCTTTTTGGTTTCAAAGTGGTAGAAAATTCAACTGTTTGGTTGAAAATAACTTTTACTTAAATTAATATTTGTGGTATAAAAAATCAACCATTCGGTTGAAAATTTAATTATTCTGGTAGAAAGTTAAAAAATGTAGTTGAAAAGTCATATTTTCGGTTTGAAAATGAAACTGTTTCAAAATTCGACTTTTTCGTTTTAAAATTTATTCATCTTGGTCAAAAAATTTAATTTTTTGTTTAAATTCAACTTTTTTTTCAAATTGTTTTGATTTGGTTGAGAATTCATCTATGTTGTTGAATTTTTTTTTTCTTCTTGAAAATTGGACTTCTTGGTTGGAAGTTGAACTACTTTATTAAAAATTTAATTGTTTGGTTGAAGATTCATAAGTTTAGTTAAAAATATATCTCTTTTGTAGAAAATTCAACTATTTTGTTAAAAATTTAACTCTTTTGTTGAAAGTTCGTCTTTTTGGTTTCAAAGTGGTGGAAAATGTAACTGTTTGGTTGAAAATTAACTTTTACTTAAATTAATATTTTTGGTATGAAAAATCAACCATTTTGTTGAAAATTTATGTATTTTGATGAAAGTTTAACTATTTTGGTAGGAATTTTTTCTTCTCTCTTGGTTCAAAATTCGGCTTTTTCGTTTCAAAATTTTACTCTTTTGCTACAAAAATCACTTTAAAAAAAATCAATTATTTTGGTAGAAAATTAATCTGATTTGGTTGAGAATTCATCTATTTTGGTTGAAAATTCATGTACTTTGTTAAAAATTTAACTATCTTGGTAAAAAGTTGAACTAGATGGTTGAAAAATAACGAACATTTCTGTTAAAAATTCATATTAATCTCTTTGAGTAACGAAATTCTTTAGAGGGTTCAGTTATTTTGTTGAAAATTCGTCTATTCTGGTAGAAAATTTTATTACTTGGTTTAAAGTTGAACTACTTAGTTAAAAATTCAGTTTTTTCAATGAAGATACGTAATTTTAGTTCAAAATTCATCTCCTGGTTAAAAATTTAACCATTTTGTTTCAAATTCATTTTTCTTCTAGGTAAAAACTTTGCTTATTGAACATCCTACAAGATTGTTATAACAACTTTTTGCATTTTTTTGGAAAATCGAAAATTCAAATTTCGACCGCACAAAAAAATAATGAAAAATAAAAAATTGCATTTTGCGGTCAAACTATACAAGATATAAAAAAAGAAGTGAAGACATAAATTATGCACTTAAAAAAGATCTGAAAATTTGTTAATAATCACTTTTTTGATAGGATACGTAGTTTTACTTTTATTCATAAAAAACAGCATTGAAACTAAAAAAATTAAATTTCGAAAAAATAAATAGACCAAATTTTTGTTCATCCAAAAAAGAGCTATACAAATTTGTCATAAACAATTTTTTTTTAAGAAGTGCAGTTTTTGTTTCAATCGTAAAAAATAAAATAAAAAATAAAAATAAATCAAATCTTTGGACAAAACACACAAGCTATGAAAAAAATTAATAGAAAAAAGTTGCTCACCCAAAAAAAAGCTACACATTTGTCTGAAATAATTTTTTGATATGAGGCGTAGTTCTGGTTTTAATCGTGAAAAATAGCATTTGAAATAAAAAATTTACTTTTTGGAAAAACTACAGAAGCTACAAGAACATTCAAGAACATTTTTCGCCTAAATTGTATGTACAAATCTTTTCGCAACCACTTTACGCTAGGATGCATTTTTTTGGTTCAACTCGTAAAATAACTTTGAAAATAAAGAAATTAAATTTATGGAAAAAACCCAAAAAAGTTGCAATTAAATTCATGATAACAAAATTGTTTTTTCTATTTTTATAGGATGCACACTTTTTTTTAATCATAAAAACAAGACAATGAGAATATGTGAAACTAAATTGATGAATTTTGAACTAAAATTATGAATTCGTAACCAAATAGTTGAATTTTCAACTAGAACATATAAATTTTCAATCAAAAGTAAAATATTGAAATTTTTATTTAAAGGAATTAATTTACATCCGAAAAAGATGAGTTCTCGAAGAATAATGTACCGTAGCTGTTGATATTTTAAGTAAGAATGTAACAGTTCGATTTTAGTTAAAAAAAAAAAAATTTTAACTATAGATTTTTAACTAAAAAGATTAATTTTTTACAAAAAAAAAACAACACATTTTTAACAAAATACATCTATTTTTAATTAAATAGATGAATTTTCAACTGAAATTATGAATCTTCATCAAAGACGTACATTTTTTACAAAGTAGTTCAACTTTCAATCAAGTAGTTGAATTGTCAACAAAAAGATAAGTTTTCAACCAAGAAAATTTGACTGTCTTCTAAAAATTTGTATTTTTCGGCTTGAAAATTCCACTATTTAATTGAAAATGCAACAACTAAATTTTTTTATTTATATTTTTTTTTTATATTTCAATTTTTAATTTTCGTGTGACAGAACCTTTTCAAACCCTGCTCATATTGGTGAAAACCCAAATCTATATTTTTTCTAATTTTTTGAATAGGAGGATCTTGGATTGCGGTTAAAAAACGGGGGATAAACAACCCCCAACCGTAAAAAAAGTATTTTCTCACAGGCTTTGATAAAAAATATATATACCAATGGCCTTGACCTTGAATTCGAGTTTCAAGGTTATTAGAAGGTCAAAGTAGTTTTTTTAAAATTGGAAAAATCATTATTATTATTAATAATACTACTACTTTTGAACCCAGATTTGAAAAGAGCAGCAAATTTTACTTTCAAAATTATATTTTTATGAAGTTCATGGCAAGATCGAATGAAGGTCAAATTTGCGATAATGTTTACATAATGGGCGTTAGCTCGGAATTGACCTTCAAATAACCTGGAAAATCGAATGCAAGGTCAAGGTCATTGGTACTAGTAGGTGATCCCTCTGCCTCTGATAACTTTTGGCAAAACATTTTGCTGCTCCCAACCTCGATTCCGAGCTAACACTCATTATTTGAACATTATCGCGAATTTGACCTTCATTCGACCTTGCCGTGAACTTCATAAAAATATCATTTTTAACCTAAAATTTCCCGCTCTTTTCAAATCTTGGGTCAAAAGTAGAGGTTCCCTTTTTAAAAAAATCATTTTGACCTTCGGATAACCTTGAAAATCGAATTCAAGGTCAAGGTTAGTGGTACCTGACAGTGGTATCTGACACTTCAACTTTTGTCTGAAACATTTTTTTATATCCAATCAAATGGAGAAGGAGAGGAGAAGGAGAAGGAGAAGGACAAGGAGAAGGAGAAGGAGAAGGAGAAGGAGAAGGAGAAGGAGAAGGAGAAGGAGAAGGAGAAGGAGAAGGAGAAGGA
>JAABKJ010000993.1:0-31985 GCA_011634705.1 Andricus grossulariae
TATATAAAATAATATAAAAAAATAAATAATAAAAAAAAAATAAATAATAAAAAATAAATAATCATAATAAAATAGATAAGATAAATAGTTAAATTATTTATTACTGATTATTTTTTTCCACAATTTTAAATTACATGATGATTGAATTTTAATTGCTTTTGATTACGTGACATAGACTGATTATTTACTTCAAGGTTATGTAATTGAATATTGACTATAATTGGTATAATAAAAGTTTGTTAATGTTTAAAATACCTCTATTCTAATTATATAATTTTTTTTACTTTTGCGATGTTGTGAAATGAGTATCTGAATTTCGATTCCGAAATTATGTGCACATATATTTTAATTTTCTCTGGAAAAGTTTAAAAAGTTATTAATAATTCAAATTTTCAGAAAAATATGAAGTAAAAATTATTTGAATGATTCAATAAAAATAATTCTTCAATGCTTTCTGTGTTATGAAATGATTAATTAATTATTGTCTGAATAATTTTCTCACAAAATTAAATAAAATAAATATTTAATTTCAATTTTTCTTTATCAAGCAACATAAATTAATTATTCACTTCAAGGTGATGTGATTGAATATTGGATATAATTAGTATTAGTAGTTTATTTTTTTCAACATATCTTTATTACAATTATGTAATTTTTTATAATATTTATGATGTCAAATGAGCATCTGAATTCAATTTTCAAAATTATATGTACAATGTTCATGTGTTTTATTGCTTTCAGAAAATTATTATAAGACGTTATCAACAATTAAAATTTTCAGAAATGAAATTTCAAATTAAAAAAAAATTATATGAAGTGAAAATTATTTGAATTTTTCAATGATAATAATTGTTTAGGGCTTTTTATTTTGTAAACTGACTTTCAATTTTTTTCTATTGTGTAACATAAATTTATTATTTACTTGACGGTTATATACTTGAATATTGGGTATAATTTGTATAACAAAAGTTTATTTATATTCAAAATACTCCTATTCCAGTTACATAAGTTTTAAAATGTTTCTAAAGATGTTATATGAGTATCTGAATTGAATTTTAAAAATCATATGGACATATGGTCAAAATACCTCTATTCCAATTATGTAATGTTTGTAAGTTTTCGTGATGTTGTGAAATGAGTATCTGAATTTAATTTTCATAACTATGTTTCAATTTTTTCTAAAATAAGTTTAAAAGTTTAATAACAATGAGAATTTTTGAAAAATGTAAAATAAACATTATTTGAATGGTTCAATGAAAATAATTCTTTATCGCTTTTTATGTTGGAAACTAATGATATAATTATCAGCTGATTATTACTTTTACAATATTAAATTACATAAATCTTGTAGGGCTATCAAAAAGTAACATTTTTCTTATCTGGATTTTTTTTATATCGTGCTTTATTTGGCTTAAAATGTTAATTTGCGTTTTTTGGAGGATTTTGAAAATGCTTTAACTCTGACAATTTTCTTTTCATCGAAATAAGTTTCAGAGATAAGTTGTTTCAATTGTTGTTTACTGCGGATAGCCGTCCATGGAATTTCTGAATTTTGAAAAAAATGGTCTACAAAATTTTGAAAATGCTCTAACTTTTTGAATTTATATTCAAAATAGCTGGTTAACGAACTTGATCTTTCTTTTTGGTCCTTAAAATGGTGTGCCAAAGCACATTCCAATCCGATTAGTCTTTCAAAAGTTATCCGGTATACAGAAGATGACAACGACGACCGATTTTCTGTCTGACTCAAGGGGCCTCAAAACGTCGACATTTGATGGAATCCAGGAAAGTCACTTTTTACATAAAATCAATACCTTCTCATTAGGATGAGAATGTAAAAATTTCCAGCATGTCAACTGCAGAGAACCGTCAAAATTACGAGACGAGCTGAAGCAATAATCCCAGACACTTCTACTCAACCAAATGAGAAGGTAGCTATGGATATTAAGGTGGCTCTTATTTTCAAAGATTGAATTTTCTTCACGCTACCCCCCAGTTTGCTTCCATTTTATGTAGAAATAATCTTTTTTATAACCTGTGAATTTTCGGCGATATTCACTCACAATCTGAAGCACATACTGTTTCTGTTGTTCGTTTTTCGTAAATAATGTGTTATACTCCTCCATAAGCTTAACGCCTATCTCAGTCGAATCAGTCACAACTTTAAATTTACTTACTAACTCCAGTCCCTTAAAAAAACTTTCATTTTTAGGCCACGTCGACGGTTCTGTCCTAAAGAATTCATCATTTAAGTTAAATCTTCCGAATAATCGTTGTGTCGGCAGAAACGAGTTGCTCAATTCCATTTTTAATCATTTCTGGGATTTCATCGATTTGAACTTATACTCGCTTCACATTGTCATTTGATGATTCTGTTTCGCGATTCAAAGCATTGACCATTTTGATTTTTGATTCCGATGACAATTTCGGATCAAAGAAAGCTAATGCGACAGTTTCAGAGCTTAAATACCATGGACGATTCATTAGCTTTTTTAATGCAACGCGAGAAATACCGGGATCGACAGCTTGATATTCATAAAGTTATAACAAACCCCTGAAATCCGAATAAGGTGCTTCCGTAGTAGAAGGCGCACAAAACCATGCTTCGACGTACAGACTAACAATAAACATACAAATATCACATCATGCATTCTCTTCTTCTGGGGCTAATACAAATTCACGACGAAAGAGAAAGATTTTCGAGCAATAAAAATAGCTTTTGCCATGCATTTCGCATGATGGGTGGCCCCCGGAATACGGAAAAATAGTCCGCGAGGTGGTACTTCGACAAGGAAAAATTATTACTAATTCCAAACATTCCATATAATCGTCTCTCGGATTTGTAGTTCTGCCTATTTTTTCCTCGAAAACGCTTCTAAGAATAACTTCATAATCAGTACAAGTCCGATAAGTTGCCGTCCTATAAGTTTACATTCCCCTTAAAATGTCATCACACGCACGGCACGCACACTAATTGGGGTTCTCCCACTACTTGTGCTATTTGGCTTATGATTTGCGCATCATTCTTACGCATGCGCGCACCTAATATCGTGCTGCAAGAGTGGGCATCCGATAAGTCCACAATTCCTGGAATTTTCCGCCCCTACAGCCCCGAAATGAGAAACTTATCGGACTTCTACTGCACCCTAACCAATAACATAGACCCGATGTACATCATCATATAGCACACTGAATTTAAAAGTGTGGAGTACTTGAAATAATTTAGATTTTAACACGCAAAAAACTTGAAAATTGAAGCCAATAAAGCCTTAAAAAACATTGAGATCAAAAGGATTAAATTATTCAAAGTTTTAATGAATTTTAATTCAATGCTTAAAACATGAACCGTTTAAAGTTCTGATATAAAAGAATTTATTTTTGAAAGAGTCAGAACAAAAAAGAAGCAAAACTTTTATAGCATTTGCATTCGAAACACAAAAACTATAAAGCATATAAATGAATGTAGAAAGTCGTTTCAAAGTTGCCAATTTGAAGAATCAGAAAATTCCGCAGCTTAAAACATTTAAAAAGTTGTAAATTTGTTTGAAATGAAGCTGTATTAAAAATATTAAGGTACCTGAAAATGTGGCGACGAAACGCAGCGCGCGATTTGCCTGAACAGAGGCTCCTGTATTTTAACAAATTGGCTAGGTTCTATGACGTCGAGTATCTCTTCGATTTCTCCTAGGAACATGACTTCTTTCTGGCTGCACGTCTTAGGCCAGAATTTTAGGAGACCCCGGACAACGGGTTCCGTTAAAGTAGCGTCCTTTTCCAAGAACTGCACCACGCAATACGCCAACTGCGCATGGTAGAGCGAAAGACATTTCACCTTGTGCAGTGGTAAGAGCACCTGAAAACACATAATATTCAATAAGTTCATTTAGAACAATATAGTTAAATTTTCAACCAAACAGATGAACTTTCCAGTAAAAGAGATGAGTTTTTCAAAAAATAGTTGAAGATTTAACCAAATAGTACAATTTTCAAGCCAAAAAGACGAATTTTCTTGAAGGCAGTAGAATTTTTAACAAAAAGTTACTTTTCAAACCAAGAAATATAAATTTTCAACCAAGAAGGATGCCTTTTCTACCATAAAAGATAAAATTGCAATCCAAAAGGATGATTTTTTAACAACAGATGAATTTTCAACCAAAAATGATGATCTTAAAAAAACAGTTAAATTTTCCAAATTTTTTTCGATTTTTAACAAAATAGTTGAATTTCTAACCAAATAGTTGAATTTTCAGCATACAAAGAGATGCCCTTTGAATGAAATGGTCGAATTTTCAAACAAAAAAGATTAATATTCAATCCAATACTTGACTTTTTAAGACAAAAAGACAATTTTTTTAAAAGACAGTTGAATTTTCATCAAAAAAGTTCACTTTCAACCATGAAAGACGACTTTTCTCCTATGAAAGAAAAATTTTCATCAAAAGAGTACAGTTTTTAAGCTAAAAAGTCGAATGTTTTAGAAAACAGTCGATTTTTAAATCGGAAGAGATGAACTTTCAACAACAAAAAGAAATATAATTTTCAATCAAGATGCATTTTTAACAAGATAGTTGAATTCTCAACCAAAAATTTGAACTTTCAACAAACAAGAATAATTTTATACAAAAAAAAACTTTTTAACAAAATATATGAATTTTGTACTAAAAAGTTGAATTTTTAAATCATATAATATAGAGGATAAAGATTCAACCAAAAATGGAATGGCTTAATTTTCAGATAAAAACTCTGATAAAAGATAAATAACTTTAAACAAAAGAACTAAGATTCAACAAAATTGTCAAATTTTTAACCAAAGATGAATTTTCGATCAAGAAAATGAATGTTCCATAAAAAAATGCGAATTTCGAACTTATCAAATATACATAATAAGGTTTTAACCAAACATGGAATAGTTAAATTTTTAGATAAAAAAATAATTTTTAACAAAAAAAAAATGAATTTTCAACAAATATGTTAACTTTTCAAGCAAAAAGATGAATTCTCAACCAAGAAGATTAATGTTCTACCAAAAAAAGCGAATTTTCAACAAAATGACTTCATTTCAAATTGAAAAAGACGAATTATCTACAAAGAAGTTGAATTTTAAATCCAAAAATATGATTTTTCAAGAAAAAAGTTTACTTTTCAACCAAACTGTTTAATTTTCTACCAAATTGTTGAATTTTCAAGCAAAAAGATTAATTTTTTTACAAAACAGTTGCATTTTTAAAATAATTTTTTTTTTTAAAAGCAAATAGTTGAATTTTCAACTATGATTATGAATTCTTAACTAAAAAAATTAATTTTTGTTCCAACCAAAAAAGATGAATTCTCAACGAAGCATGTAAAAGATGATATTTCAACCAAACAATTGCATTTTTAACGAAAAAAGATACATTTTCAACCAATAAGATTCAATTTCTACTAGGAAATACGAATTTTCAATAAAATACATGAACTTTTAACCAAAATGTTGAACTTTCATCTAAAAAAGGTAAATTGTTTACTGAAGAAGATAAGTTTTTAGTAAAAACTGGAATAGTTTAATTGTCAGTTTAAAAAATTTACTTTCAAACAAACATGGAACGAATTTTCATGAAAATAGTTACATTTTCAATCAAAGAAATGAACCTTCAACTAAATAAAATGAATGTTTAACAAAGTAGTTGCATTTTTGATAAAAAGATGACCTTTTAGCAATATAGTTGCATTTTCAACAAAATGATTAAATTTTCAACGAAATAATAGAATTTGGAACCAAACGAGATGTATTCGGAACCAAAAATATAATAAAGCCCCTTTCAATCAAGGAAAAAGAACTTTTACCCAAAAAGATATTTGGATTTTCTTCTTGGGTTCAAGTTTTAAATGTTATCTAAGTTCTTAACGTTATTTCCCTTTGTAACCCCCCCCCCTTGTTTTCAACCTTAGTTTTTTACCCCCCCCCCCCTTCAAACTGGTAGCGCAATTTATGGAAATCACCGCCAGGCCACTTTTTCTTTTAGGACTACACGACGAATTTCGCCGCCACCGCTGTTGCAGGAATCAAGGATATTCTTAGAAACGATAGTACAATATTGTACTAAATATACTGACCTAATCAAAATTATAGACCCAATTTCTATATGTTTTTGGAAACGATAGTACAATATTGTACAAAATATACTACCCTTAGCAAAAACACATACCTTATGTGTCACATCATATCGTGTGCCGCAATACCCCGTGTTCCATATTACCCCAAATATATTTAACCAATAACATAGACCCGATGTACATCATTAACCCATGTACCACATTACCCAATGTGATATATTGCCCTATGTGTCATATTACCCCATGTACCACATTACCCCATGTGATATATTGCCCTATGTGTCATATTGCCCTATATGCCATATTACCACATTTTTTGTTGCCTCATATTACTTCAAATATACTATCCTAACCAAAAAAACATAGACCCACATTTTTGTAAACCTATTTGCCTAAAACGGAGGTTTGCGCGCGCACGGGGCGCGGCCCCTGGTTATTAAATAAATAAATAAGTTAATTAATGATTCTAATTCATAGTACCTTGACTAAGAACTGCTTATGTTCGACTTTCAATGGGAGAGCGAATCCGTTGATAATGCTACCGAGAATTTCTAGAAGTTCGCCCACGCCATTAAAATGTTCCGTCTCGTACACAAACCTGCAAATTTAAAAAAAGTCATGTACCACGTTTTATTGAAAAAATTGAACACTTTAGGTAAAAAAGCTCTAAGAATGAACGAGTTAAAATTGCAGGACTCGGAATCACTTCACAAATAAAAATTAGTGTGTATAGTGTCATCAATTAAAAAAAATATGTACACTAAACTCTCGGTTTCAGTCCAGTGTCGGGGGTTGTCTTCGGTCCCAAATCGGGGGATCCAAACGTAAACAACCGTTGGCGAGAGACGTTGCGACAAACGTCGCAACCGTTCTCTGGCCTGAGACAGCAGTTCTAGGAAGGCGTAAACCGGGGGGACTGAAACCGAGAGTTCGGTGTAGTAGCAAAATAGAGGCATGCATTTTTTAAAATAATAAACTTATAATATAAATCACGCAGACCTCGGTTCGATTAGAATTTTTTTTAAATCACGTAAGTGACATGAATTTCAAAACATTGCTTTCCTTAGGAATAAAGAGTATAGCTTTGAGATAAACATACTACAATGCGTAATACTTTTGTTTTGTTTTTTATCGCAGAAAGTTATACCAAATGCTATACGTATAGAAAAATACATAAAATAATAAACAAGATGTAGCAACTTGAATTTTCTTCTTTATAGCTAGAAATCCTATGTATTTTAAAATTATATATGCACAAATGAAATTAATTGTTAAACCCATTACTTTTCTTTTTAAGTTATAAGGCATACACAAATTGAACAATACAGTATTATAAAGCATAACATTATATGGATAATTTTACTTTCTACGGAGATATTTACAATTTCTAAAATTGGTTTATAGAAGTGCTACTTCAATATTTTCTTATTCTTTGATAAAATTTTGTATAGCACTTCTTAATTCAATTTTTTATACCAACGTTGCTACAGAATTTTGATTACTAAATTTCACGTAGTTTCGAAAGACAATTAAAAAAAAAATCTAAACCTCATGGTGACAATTCCATTCCAGAAAAATTAGAAACTTTGAGAGGAAAAGAAAAATATAATTAAAAAAGAATAATCGCATTAAATGAAACAAATCATACTCTGATTTAAAATAATTGCAAAGATAAAAAAAATCTTTGAAAATTAATTCGTACTTCACTAATTCCAATAAAATTAACAACTTCACTCATAAAACGATAAATTTAATTTTGAAGTGTTTTCAAATTCCGTAAATTTCTACATACTTTGAATTATTTACAAATAAATTAGCGTCAAATTTTACGGACGCCCATATATTAATTATTCTTCAATGAAAGGAGTGATCCACATCTAAAATACTTCTTTCTAAAATTTTAAACTCATCAACTAACATTATTTTCAAATGAAAAAAGTTTATAGTTCACATTAATTTTGAACTTGAGATGCCTGCATTGAACATTTTTGTTAATTTAAAGGTTTTTTCAAATTAAAACAATGTATACGTCATCTAGTGGGTTTTTTGTAATTTTTTTTGTATTTTTGGTAAATTTAACTTCTGGCAAAGTCGAAACCCTTCAATTTTCTGTTTTGTTTAATTTCAACTTCATTCTTTCCCAAACCCAAATATTTTCTATTTGAGTTCTTAATAATTGGGAAGGATTTCTAATTTGAACTATTTTCGAAATATAAAACATTGAAATTTTTTATATTAATATAAGGAGAAAGCTTTTATTTAGTATAACTTTTTCAATTTGATATATAAATTATTTTTGATCGATATTTAATTTTATATAATTATATCGACAATTATGGCTTTCATTTAGAAATTATACTTTAAAACAGTACCATTGAAATATAAATATGTTCACTTGTTAATAATCGAATTTTAAATTATTCGATTTCGAACGTTTTCGACTTCAAAATGTTCAACCAAGAAATGTTATAAATTAAAATGGTACAATTTTTCAAAAATTTTCTGAAAAAAAGCTGAAAAAGGTAAAAAATGTCGCATAAACCGAAGCTTTAGGAAATACAGAATAAATGAATTTAAATAATTTTGAATTAATTTTTTTATATGATAATAACTTTTGGGACTATTTTCAGGTAAATATTTTTTAAATTTAAGTTCGGAATTAATTGAACAACTGTAAGCTGAAAGCCTTTAAATGTGAAAATCCTCGATTGGAAGCCATTGAAAAATTAAATTTTATATCTGAAAGCATTGCAAAATAGAAAGATTTTTAAATTAAATGTTAAAAAATAAAAAATATTAATTCTGAAGAATTCAGAAACGAAAAGCCCATCAATTTTAAACGAAACGCTCAAGATTTTAACTATGTATGGTTTTAGTTTTTATTAGAAGAATTAAATATTTAAATATTTGGAGTTCAACAACAAGTAATTAATTTGCAATCCCATAAAATTAAATAATTACATAGTTAAAATTTTGAACAATATATCCAGTTTTATGTGTTGACACTGAAAAATCGTACATTTTCAAAGCTCGTAATAAATTTTTAAATATTCAAAATTGAACAATTTCAAATTAAGAAGAATTCAATATTGAACAGGTTCAATGGAAAAATCCTATACTTCAAGCGCTTTAACTTAAATGACTTAAAATGTTCAAACTTCAAATCCTAAACGATTGCGAATTGAGAAAAATTTTAATGTCTTATATCGAATTTTGACTACTAGTCATTCTATAATTTCACATTGAAAATTTATTTTTACAAAGTTTTCAATTTTGAAGTTTTGGGTATTGAAATATTTCTAAATTGTAGTGTTTAAAATTCAAAGATTTTAGTTCTGGTATTATAAATGAAAAAAATTTCAAATTACGACGGTAAAAAAGAAACAACATATATATATTTGTTGCAAAGTGTTCAGAAATAAATAGTTTTAAATATTAATATTTACAATTATACTTTCTCAAATTTTCAAAAAGTTTAAAGCGTTTAATGTTTTTTCAGTTTAAGCTGGGAAACACAAAGATGAATGAAATCAAATTAAACATGGAACAAAAAATTGAAAAGCATTAAAGTCTGAAAGCATTTGAGTTCAAAGGCGTCCAATTTTAATTCAAAGCCTTTTAATTTGAAAGTATCCAAGATTTAGAAAAAAACTTCCATACTTTTAACTTTTAGTACTAAATAAATAACAAAAGAACATTAGAAATAAAAAAGTTTTTAAGATTTAATATTTTTCTCAAATTCAAACAATTTCACTTCTAAATCTTGACAAAATCCTCATTTTAAATATTTATTCATAACATACATTATATTTCAGTAGGAGGATATTTTCTGAGAGTTTAAAATGAAGGAAAATTAAATTTAAATAGCTCAAAACTTACCTTAGGAAGATGTTATTTATCTGTTTGCGTATAAAGGCTCGAAGGCCGAGGAACTTTCCGTAAATACGATGTAAAACTGTCTTTAAGAAATCTCTCTCCCTAGGGTCTTCCGAGTCAAACAGGTCCAATAACTGCAAAATAATTAAAATCAACATCTCATTTTTGATAAAACTTTGCAAAAAAAATCTAGGTCCATTTTCCAACATTTTGTTACAGATTATATAACAAACTATTTCATCACCTACTGACAGTTTGAAGAACGATTCCAACAAAATATATTTTTTGTTGAACCAACGTTATCGCTGCCGAAGCTCTAATTATACAAAATATGAGTCGCCGCGTGTTTAATAATCGGACACCATACTTTGAATATGTTTTTAATATTTAAAACACATAAAAAATACATTTTTCTCCCAATATAAATATTTGGTACAATTTTCAAGATTTTCGCTATTCGTGAATAGCGATTGAAAAACCTTTTTGGTTGAAAATTCCTTTAAAAATTCAAATATCTGTTTGAAAATTCATGGATTTTGTTAAAATTTAATATTTTTTTGGTAGAAAATAAATCTTTCTGTATGAAAATTCATTTCTTTGGTTGAAAATTATTTTGATTTTCATTAAAAATTCATTTGTTTTAACTGAAAATTTAAGTATTCCATTTTTTATTGAAACTTTTTTTTATAGACATTTAATCTTTTTAGTTGAAAATTCAACTGTTTCGTTGAACATTTATTTATTTTTTATTCAAAACTTATTTCTTTAACTGAAAATTAATCTATTCTATTTTTTGTTGAAAATTTATCTTTTTTTTGTTGAAAATTTGCCTTTTTTTGGTAGAAAATTAATGTTTTGGGTTGAAAATTAAAGTATTTGTCAAAAAATGTAACTGTTTTGTTGACAATTCTTCTCTTTTGACTGAAAATGAAGCCATTCAATTTTTTTCTAGAAAACTGATATTTTTTACTTGAAAATTCACTTATTTAGTTACAAACTCGTCTTTTTTTAGTTGAAAATATAACTCTGGTTGAAAATTCCTCTTTTTGGTTTGAAAATTAGTCTGTTTTGATTAAGGATTTAAATAATTTGTTAAAAATTCATACTTTATGATTTAATTCAACTGTTTTTTTGCATTAAAAATAAAAATATTTTTTGGTGGTAATATCAACTATTACACTTTTTATTGAGAATTAATTTTTTTATCGAAGATTCATCACTTTGGTTGAAAATTTAACTATTTTATTGAAAATTCCCTTTTTCTTGGTTGAAAATTAATTATTTTAATTGAAAATGTAAATCTTCCATTTTTGGTTCAAAATTTATATTTTTGAGTGGGAAACTCAATTATTTGGTTGAAAATGCATGTATTTTACGTACTGTTTGATGTAATTTCTGGATGACCCCTTATAAAATTCTGTATAACTGTTTTCACTAAAAGGATTTAAAATATATTTAAAAACAAAATTTTTGTTTACATTAACATTATTGGTCTCCTACGTGTAACGTTTTTTTATACCTAAAAGAAGAATTTACAGGGTGGCCACTTTTTTTTCAAATTTTGGTCTCCCGGCTTTCTCCCGGTAAATATTCGTGATTTCTCCTGGTTTCGAAAAAAATGATCTCTCTTTGCGAAACCCACAGTTGTTTCACGCATATAATCAACTGCGGAAGTCGATAAGCATCAGCACACCTTTTTGCAAGAAATAGATTGACTTTGGAATCATATAAGTAGGATGGTTAAATTTTTGTGTTTAATAACGGAAAATGCAGATATGCGTTTTATTACATACTAGCAGTAAATGCACGCACGCAAATCGCAGGTTCACGTCTCTGGATTTTTATTTCCTAAAATGAAAAATATGCAAATTTCAAAATCCATTATTAAACCAATTTTTGAATATCATTCTTTAAATATTCTTGAAACAATAATTAATATTTTCGAATGGAAAGCGTCTAAAATAAAAAAATATATTGAACGATTTTGGTCAATTTAATTAGAAAAACGTGTTGAATTGTATAATTTCTAAGTCGAAGTGCTAAAAATTAAATAATTTTATTTTGAATTGAAGAATCACGAAATTGAATGATTTCAGATTAACATTGCAAAAATAGGACAATGTCAAAACGTTAAAGATTGAATATTTTAATATTCGAATCTGGAAAATTGGGTCATTAAAAATTCAGAGGAATTGAAATTATATTATTTACAATTAAAAGCGTTCAAAATTAAATATTTAAAAATTGAAAACTTTTGAATTTGAATAATTTTAAATTCCAAGTGATTAAGATTTAACAATTTAATATTGACAACTAAACTGAATCTTTATAAGTCAAAGCTTCTGAAATTCTAGAATTTTACATTGTTATTGCATAACACAATTATAATTTAACATTTAAGGTGATTAGACAAATTTGTCCAAAATCAAAAAATGAATTGAATTATTAAAAAAAAAACTTTCAAATTAAATAGAAATTTTAAATTTGAACCATTAAAAATGAAAAATTTTCTACTCCAGAATGTTGAAAATTACGAAAATGCGAACTTCATTTAAAACTGGAAATAAATTTAATCACCAAAAATTGTGATATTAAAATTTTTTTATACTCAAACCCTTTAAAATTTCGATTATTGGACGCAAATTTAAATCGCTTAAAAATCAATCATTTTAAAAATATTAATTATACTTCCCAAAATTCAACCAATTCAATTTTAAATTCAAAATTAAAACCTATGACAGGGAAAAATTACCGAAATCATTCATTTACTGATGTATCTACTTCAGATAGTGTAATTTTTATCTTTTTTTATTTTATACTCCATTCTTCATTTCCAATCTTCCTTTGGAATTATTATTCATTCTTGAAATTTTCCAGTCAAATATTTTTTTTCAATTTGAAATGATTTATTTGTTTAAATCTTCAACTAAAAACCGGACAATTTTAAGATATTACATTGAAAATTAAAATATTGAATACAAAACAGGATTACTGTAATATGATACCATGTTTTGAAATTGTACAATTTTAAGCTTTTTAATTCGAAATTGCTTTATATTTACATCTAAAATTATTAAATTCAAAACTATCAAGGTTTTTGATATGAAATTTTGAAATATTTAATAGCGGATTGGTCCTAAAATTTTGAATAATTATTTGAATTTGAAACTACAATATTATGAAATTTAAAATTCGAAACCTTCAAGAACTAACCCAAAAATTAATTCAAGAAAAAAGTTAGTTTCAAGGCCTCAAAGATTAAACTTTTTTAGAATTCCGCATTATAGACTATAATTTTAAATTAAAATTATAGACATTTTAAAGACGATAAATCTATTATTCGTATGCGTCATACCACTTACTATCTAGTGACATTCAAAATGACTGGATATATTTTTTGATTAAAAAATTTCATTTCTGCCAAAAAATCACTGTCTTTTTCACCGTTCAAAATTTCAGAATTTTTAATATTGCTAGAAATATTGTTAAACTTCAAAGTTTAATTATTCTAAACACTTTTAAAATTATGTGCTTTTTAATTGGAAACTTTCAAAAATTACAGAACGCGCGCGAATTGTAAAATAAGGGAAATCTCCGGGTCAGGGAAAAGTCAGGGAAAGGCAGGGAATTTCGACATTCGGATTTTGTAGCAACCCAAATGTTGCAAATTTGATTACTCGAAACAATTAAATCTGAATCTTGAAATATTTGATTAACTTCATTTTCTTACTGAAAAAATTACACTAAACGTAAACTTACTGATTAAATGGTAAATAAATTATTTGAGAAGTTCAGCATTTTTAAGCTTCGAAAATGTCAGATTAACAATCGTTTACAAATTTTAGGGTTTCGTAAGTAATTGAATTTACAGAACAAATTAATCAAACAGTTTAATCAGTAGGTTTGAAGTTAATGAAATCTCTTGCAGTAAAGTTTAAATGAAATTCTTTTGAATTTTTATATCTTCAAAAGATGTTCATCTCCAAAAATTTCAAAAACATCTAAAGTGTCAATTTTAAAGTAAAATTGATCATATCACAGGATCCAAATGTAAAAAAGGAGGTTCAATTTTTGATTGAAGAAGAAAAAATTGATCCTATAGGGGAACATTTTTGTTTTTCAAAAATAATTATTTTAATTTAAATAATGTAATGAAAATTATTGAAAAATGGTAATTTTTCACCTATTGTAAAAATACAACTTTTGATTCATATTTGACAATAAAGTTATTTTTGCTCATGTCAAATACAAATTTTAATTCTGCTGAATACACCTAGCTTTGATTAAATAATAAAATTTTACATTAATAAATCTTAAATTTTTGTCAGTTTGATTATGCACACAAATGTGGCATTATTTGTCACTGCCCTTCAACTGAAACTGAATTCTTGATTATTTGTGTGAATTTGGCAACATTCTTTCCTTCGATTTTTCCAAATTACCCAGTCGACATTGTGGGAAAGCGACAATAATGCTTTCGAAATTTTCGTGACACACCTATTTTTTATAGAAGGACTCTAGTGACGAATTTCAGGAGGAAAAGATTGAACAAGCTAATTTACCTGTAAAACAAATTTTTGGTCGATAACTTTTTTCCCAACTGTAGGCTGGAAGTCTGAGGACTCGAGAAAGCGAAGAAAGAATTCGTAGACCAACTGAAGGTGGGGCCAGCTCGCCTCCATTGTTGGGTCGTCTTCCTCAGGATCGAAGTCTGGGTTTTCACTAGGTGGCAACGTGCGGAATAGGTTTGCCGAAATCTGCAAATAAAGGTGATGTTCAAACGATCGAGCAAAAAGTAAATTCCATACAGTTGATTAGAATATTCGATAATTTAATTCTATATAATTTATGTACTCAGAATTTTAAACTAAATTTTATTAAATTCTTGGAAGTTTTTTTAACGGTTCTTTCGAGATTTTTGTTCGGAAATATGTTCTTATAACGCTAAACTAAAGGAAAGTCTTCAGTTTGAAAAATTGTCATTTGATTCAAATATACGTAATTAAGAAATATTCACAAATAAAACTTAATAAACAGTGCAAGATTTTTCTCAACACACTCCGTCACGCTATTTATTATAAGTTTTCATTGTCAATATTTCTTAATATATGATCATTTTGAAGTGGCCAATCACTGTACCCATTACCCTACGTCGAATTTTGAAAGCAAAACTTAACTTTAAAGACCTTTTCTTAATTTATTATAAAGATTTTTGAATTTAAATCGCTTAGAAAATAAAAAATATTCCAATTTATTCAAGCCTTTAATTTGTACGGATTCAAATCACAAAATTAATCAAATGTAAAAGCCTCTCAATTTGATAGCATCCAAAATTTGGAAGGAACGATAACTTTGGAGGCTTTCAAATTTAAAAGAGATACAATTTGGAAGTCTCCGAGATTAAGAAAAAAATTTAATTCATGCGAATCAAAAAAAAATCAAGAATTTAAATACATGAATTTTAAATCTAGGATATAAAAATATTGAATTTTATTAAAAAGATCTTTCAAATTCTTTATACTTTATTTTTTTAATGTTAGACTTTCTCAAATAGTACTATTTATAGTTTTGATGCAATCTTTAGAAATGTTTGAAATTTTCCACAAAGAATGTACGTAAGCAGATTAAGAAGTTTACTATTTATACAATGAGAGATATTATCTTTTAGGAACTGGTTCAGTGCATTCATTCAAAGTATAAAGTTTCTAGTCAGGTATGTGAGTTTTAAAAATATATGCAATTTTGCAAAAAAGCGGATATGAAATGATTTCAATACCTTTATTGGGAAGACGGACCTTTTAGCAGTTTAAAAATAACACACTCAAAGAGTAATTTAAAGTATAAATTTAAAACTTGAAACCTTTCCCATCTTTCAAATTTAAATGTAATCGAATTAGAATGTTTTCCAATTTAGATGACATCAAATTGATACAATATTTCGGAATCGCTTTTTTCAAGTTTGAAATACCTGAAAATTTACATCAAGTTGGTAAACTGTTAAATTTGCATTTTGACTGAACGCTATTCGATGCTAATAAAGAAAAAAAGTATTTACAAAAAAGTTCAAATCCATATTGGAGACCATTTTCAACGCTTTTAAAAAGAAATGTAAACTCGAAACTTTTTCCATCTTGCAAATAAGGACAGTTTCAAATTTAAATGGACACCGTAACATTAAATTTCTTGTTTTAAAATTTTAATTTATTTATCATATTCCCAATTTGAAAGCTTCAAACTAACACACTGGCGCATAAGAATTATTTCAAAAACAAAATAAAAAACTTCAATATTTAAATGCGAATTCTTATTTTTTCAGATATCTCTTAAATTCGATAAAATTTGAATTTATTAATTAATTTATTATCATTTTATCAAATTGATATGTTTTGCTTCCTCATAGAGGAAGGTTTGTAATGACCTAAATTTTCAAATATACTTTTTTGACATATTTCGATATAATTCGACCCCAGGAGCTTGAAAATACAATTTTTTTCAATATCCGTTTGTGTGTTCAATATCGCGAAAAGCAAGAGCTATGACCATGCAACTTGGAAGAATTGTAGCTCCGACTGATATCCAGGACTGATAGGATTTTGAGCTATATCGTCCATTCAGAAGTGTGTTTTTTTAGTTTAGAAATTAAAAAAAAAATCTACCTTGTTCATATGAGAAAAAGTTTTTTTATATTCAAAATACAACAATACGATATCCAGTGTATTTGTTCGCGTTTTCGAGACGCATCGATCGACCGACCAACTGTTAAAACTTCTATGACCTACCAGTACCGATTTATGCAATATAAAAAAACAATGAATTGTTTATTCTGTTTATATGAGAAAAACTGTTTTGATATTCAAAATACGACAATACTATATGTAGTGTATTTGTCAGCGTCTTTGAGATGCATCGATCGACCTATTGTTCAACCTTTTATGGCCCACCTGTATCGCTTTATAAAGTTTCAAATAAACTATTCATTCTATTTATATGAGAAAATCTTGTTTGATATTCAAAATACAATAATACTATATGCAGTGTATTTGTTCGAGTCTTCGAGACGCATCGATCACCCTATTGCTAAAAATTTTGATCCATCAGTACCGATTTATAAAGTTAAAAAAAAAGTTTATTCTGTTTATATGAGAAAAACTTTTTTTATATTTTAAATACAACAATATTATATCTAGCCTATTTGTTCGCATCTTCGAGACACGTCGAATGATCTAAGGACGTACCTTCAATGACCTCTTATGATCTAGCGATACCGGTTTATAAATTAAAAAAATATATTGCTTATCTTGTCGACATGAGGAAAACTTTTTCAATATTATATATTTGTTCGCGTCTTCGAGATGCATCGATTGCCCAATTGAAGAACCTTTCTTGATCTACCATAACCTACCAATATCGTTGTTAAATTTCTTAACAAAATTATTGAATTTGTTTTTAAGAGGATTTTTTTTTAAATTGGGAATATAAGAGTATATTTGAAGTAATTGTTCGCGTTTTCGATACTCGTGGATTGATATATTGATGAACATTCGATGACCATTCCTGATTAATCAATAGCGATTTAGAAAGTTTTAAAAAGGTTATATTGTTTATATGAAGAAAACTTTTATTTTAATTTGGAACATAACACTGCCGTAAGTTAAAAAGTTGTTCATTGTAACAGACGTCGATTTACATTTTTATGGACTCCCTAATTTTCTGAAAATAAGATTTCCGGTAAGAAAGAAACATGAGCTTGAAAAATATTGAAAGTCTCAATTGTTTCTTTTTTTTTATAGAAAAACCTCCCTCTATGAGGAAGCAAAGTTCTCATGAAATAAACACGAATTATTACACCCATAGTGAACACACCCATAGTACTTCGCAGCGGTATATAATTTTGAAATTAAAAAGTACTACAGATATAAGACCTATTTATATCCTCTCAGGATTAAGCCAAAGGGACAACTGCCGTACATAGTTCAATAAATAAATACTGAATCAAGTTTTTAAATTTTGTAAAAAGAAATTTGAGTTCAAAGATATTAAAATCTGATATTCTTCCAGATTCAAAGAATTATAATTGTAAAGACAGAGGTAAAGGAAACAAGGAAGAACGTCTATTTGGTATGGAAAATCGACTCGAGCTATACTACTCTCTGATTTTTTAGGTCCATTAAGCTAGCACCTCCACAATCGAATTTTAGAATTTTTCATAGCTCAGAATTTAGGGATTTTTTGGGCCCCAATTAAAATTTTTGGGCTCCTTTACTTTTTTCAAAAAATCAATTTTCTTGTGGAGGTGCTAACTAACATTAAGCTAGCACCTCGACTTCCTAAAAACACAAAATAATAAAAATGCAATTCCACCACAATTTTGGGCTTTTTTGGGCTCTTGGTATCCACAAAAAAAATTTCCCCAAAACAACCCTTAGGCTCCAAAATTCACCCCCTTCACAAAATTTGAATTTTTCGCGAATTTAATCCAGGCATATTTTTGGGCTCCTCGAAAATACCCACTCCGATTTTAGGGCTCCAATCCTTAACATTAAAAATCAACCCCTTGGTACCTCGCAGATGTGACTTTCTCAAAAAATAATCTTTTTGAGAATTTTATAGTGTGGATAACTCACGTGGCAATAACAAAACCGCACATGCTCGATGTACATAAAATGAAAGAAATACGCCTAGCCAATTTTTCTAAGAAATTCTGATATTTCGAAGAAAGTATAATTTTTGAATTACAGATAGTCCTAAAAGTATGAAAAATAGTAATGTAAAAATACTTAACTTGCCTTCTTTTTTGCCACATGCATGCTTGTTAATTTTTTAAATAAATATTAGACTACAGCCAGGTTTATACTCACCTAAAAAACCTTCGAAATGTCAGCGAATTTTCTTGTGCAGGGAATGTCAGGGAAAAGTTAGGGAATTTTTTCTAGCGAGCTTACATTTATTTAAAAAAAACCTTTATTAAAAAAGTAAAGTTCTGTAGCAAATCTTACAAGAAATAAAATGAGCCCAAGAATCTTGGGATTAAATACGAATTACAAGTCTTATATGAAAAAAATTCTAAATAACTCTTTGCGAGTTTACAACTTCAATCTGCAATTTCTTCCCAAAGTTTGCCTTCAGTTCTTTTCCAACAGTAGCTTTTAATACTGCTAAAACTAAAAAAACGTACTTTGTGTTAAAAAATAAAGTATGTTCTGTTGGGTTCTCTTCGCAAGAAGATTATTTTTTCAGAAAGTCATATCTGCGTTAAATTCCTAAATATATATTTTTTTGACAAAGTCATATCTGCGTTGTGCAAAGGGGTTGACTTTTAATGTTAAGGGTTGGAGTCCAAAAATCGGAGTAGGTATTTTCGAGGAGCCCCAAAAAAGCCCAAAAATATACCTGGATTAAATTCGCGAAAAATTCCAATTTTGTGAAGAGGGTTGATTTTGGAGCTTAAGGGTTGTTTCGGGGAAATTTTTTTTGTGGATTCCAAGAGCCCAAAAAAAGCCCAAAATTCTGGTGGAATTGAATTTTTATTATTTTGTGTTTTAGCTGAATGTAAGCTAGCACCTTCACAAGAAAATTGATTTGTTGAAAAAAGTAAAGGAGCCCAAAATTTTTTATTGGGGCCCAAAAAAAGCCCTAAAAAGCCCAAAATTCTGAGCTATGAAAAATTCTAAAATTCGATTGTGGAGGTCACTTTGGGCGTGAATATCTCGGAGACGAAAAATGGTGTCAAAAAACTGTAAACTGCATGTGAATATGTCTTCATCTCTGCGTCGATTACATATTTTGCGGCTACTGTGGAAAAATCTGGTGAGGAACAGTCATCGTTTGTTTGCCAAAAAACACCGAAATAAGGCACTTTAAGTAGACAGGTCAACTTTGAGAAGCTCATGTATTGTCAATTTTGCCTGGAAAATTTTGAAAAAAAATGTCCCTTATTCTTCAAAGCCTTAAGAACTTATACTTGTTTCGAAAAATTAAATATTTGTATAAACATGGCTATAAAGTAGTTTACAAGAAAAAAAAATTATCTTCCGTACTACTGCACCTACGACAACGAACAAAAATCGAAAAAATATATTAATTTTCTTTTAATTCAGTCATGTAAGAACGCTATAAAATATTTATGTTTTCTCATGAACATTTTTTGAATATAATATATTTACATGGTGTTAATACTTTCCCTTTTTTAAATGTCAACAGCTTCGGCTCGTTGTCGTACATGCAGTAGTACTAGAGATAATTTTTTTTCTTGTAAACTACTTTATAGCCATGTTCATGAAATTATTTAAGTTTTTGAAACACACAAGTTCTTAAGGCATTGAAGAATAAGGGCAATTTTTTTCAAAATTTTCAAGGCAAAATTGACAATACAGGAGCTTCTCAAAGTTGACCTGTGTACTCGAAGCGCCTTATTTCGGTGTTTTTCAGCAAACAAACGATGACAGCTCCTCACTAGATTTTTGGACAATAACTGCAAAACATGTAATTGACGCAGAAGTGAAGACACATTCACGGGTAGTTCACAGTTTTTTAAACTCATTTTTCGTCTTCGAGATATTCACGCCCAAAGTCACCGGACTACATGAAAAAATCAGAGAGTAGTGGTAGCTTCAGGCAGTATTCTATAATATATTTGTTTTATTGTGTCGAAATAGTCTCCAATAACAGGTCAAAATCAATAAAAATTCATCGTCAATCCGTCAACGACTCATTAATTTCTTTGTCCTCCGTTCATAATTCAACTTTTTTGTTTTATTTTAAACATCTTATAAGTGTTTGATATTTTGACTACTTTTAATTTTCAAGTGGAGTTTCTATTTCTTTGAATTTCTTTGATGGTTTTTTACCATCACTAAATCAGTTATGCTTTTTTCTATTTTTATTTTTTTGGTCGAATTTTGTAAATGATTTTTGTAAATGTTGTAACTTCGATGTAAATAATTTCTTCCTTTAGCAATCAATGTTTTGACTGATGAGGGTTGACATAGCAGCCGAAACGTATCGACAAATTTTAAATTATATTTCGATGAATTTTTATTGATTTTGACCTGTCGTTCGAGACTATTCTGACACAATTCTACAAGGTTTTGATTTTATTATCAACAATATTTGTTTTATATTATATTTTAGTTTAGAATTCACCCACTGGAAAGTTAAGTGTATCAATTTGTTGAACAGAATCAAGAAACATCATTAAAGTAAGGAACAGAGTACAAATGAAGATCCTCATTTTTCTAGCGACTGAGAACTGCTTTTTACAGAATTTTTTTAGCTTTAACTGTAACGAATAAAGTTAAAAAAAAATGTGACTGCTATAAAATAGGTAAACTCTATTTACTATCCTTGAAAATATAAGAGTCGGGAGTTGACCAGATCTGCAAGTGGCAATTGCAAACGATCGACATGGACACGAAGTTGGCTCAAAATCGAACCGCCTTTTTCAGCCAAAAACTGGTCAACTAAAATAGTTAGACCTCATTCTATTTACATAGACATTAAAAATTATTTTTGAACTAACCTGATCGGCCAACTTTGAGAGTCAAAAAGTAACCTTTTATCGAGTCAACACTGTTCCAATAGTCGGCATTAGTAATAGTACTTTATTTGTCTGAGAATCGTCTGATTCATACAAATAGGTTACAGTTCAATTCTAAAACTAACTGTTATTCTATTAAATGAAAGCAAAAACTAAAATTAAAGGTTGGTTGTAAACATTACTTCAGAGGAGATAAACAGTATTTACGATGAAAGCAAACCAAAAAACCTTGAACTATATAATTAATTATAATGCTCATTCGTGAAACTTACTAACAAACATAATAATTTTTTTGATAGAATTTTCGTCTGGGTAATCTAGAATATTCAGCCCGGCATTTCTTATCTCACACATATCCCTATTTTCGCTTATACATGAAAACCTTACGGTTTAAAAAATTGACATTCTACTAGAAGGTGATACACAGGTTCTGTATTAAAACTATTCTCATGGCAGTAGATACAATAACCATCAACATTCAAACTGCAAGTTTTATTCTTTATTATAAGTCTAGGTATGAACTTATTAATTGACCTTAATTGCGCTATAATTCTGATAAAACCGAGTGGTGACAGAGTTAAATATTTCTGAGGTCCTTCTCGCAAGGTTAATTGAGAATAAAGTATTAGAGCAGAGGACGAGTAGAATCGCTGTAAATGTTCTGGATATAATATTTTATCATAAGCTCTTGATCATTTCATCATATTTTTAAATTTAATTTTAACCTGGCGGGTCGAGTCGCACCAATGGTAAATTCATATATCGGTAATGTTTTTGCAAATCGAAAATTTTAAGCTGTTTTTTGTAAAGATTGGAAGACATTTTGTGGAAACCAAAATACATACAGTTATAAGATCTTAAAGTAATATATTCCTGATAGTAAGCTTTTTGAATATAGACAAAAAGAGTAAGAGTGCTGAGGTTAAACTCTTAGGGTACCGTCAAACGGGGTAATTTTGGACATGTGGGGTAAATTCGGACAAGCCTACATTTTTTAAATTGATAGGATAAATTATTCAAGATTGTTCTAAGTATCTGGAATCAGATTAAGCCTTAACTGGTTCACGATTCTGGTTAAAAGCACCCACCTTAAGTAATTTAAACTATCAATTTAGGAATGTCCGAATTTCCCCCACATATCCGAAATTACCCCTATTGACGGTATAAACTAAATCAGGAAGAGAGCGAAGATGAGGTTTTTGGCAATAAAACTTTTTTGCTTGTTTGCAAAGATCTCGACTTTGGGAAACATGATAAATAATGTGTTTTTAAAGTAACAACGTTGGGAAACAGGCAAAAATATGTGTTCCCAAAAGTCGAAAATTTTGGAAACAAGCTAAAACGTTTTGTCTCAAAAATATTGTACATCTTATTAAATTTCGTATTGTTATCATATCTTATAGATAAATTTACTAGGATGTTCTTTATCAGGGTGGGCACTATTTTTTCAATTTTTGTCTCCCGGCTTTCTCCCGGTTCTCCCGGTTAATATTCGTGATTTCTCCCGGTTTAGAGAAAAACATGAACTCGATAAGCATCAGCAAACTTTTTTGCAAGAAATAAGTCGAGTTTGAGTCATATAAACAATTTAAAAATCCGTTATTAAATTAATCTTTCAATATTATGTTTTAAACATTTTTTAAACAATAATTTATAATTTCTAACTGAAAACATCTGAAAAAAAATATATAGAACGATTTTGGACAATTTACATTTTAAACTTATTAATTTGAATCATTTTAAATTTAGAGCAATTAAAATTTGAAAATTTGAAATTTAAAACTAAATTTAATCTTTCAAAGTCAAAGCTTCAGAAATTCTAGAATTTTAAATTGTTATTACATAAAAAAATTATAATTTAACATTAAAGCCGATCAGACGTTAAGAACAAATATTCATTTTAAATGGGAAACACTAAAAATGAAAAAATGTATACTCTGAAAAAAATTTTAATTACTAAAAATTGTGATAGGAACACTTTTTTATACACAAACCCTTTGAAATTTTAGTTATTTCAAGTAAAGTTAAATCGTTAAAAAAATTATTAACTTTTAAATTGTCAATTATATTTTCCAAAATTCAACCAATTAAATTCAAATTGCAAAATTAAAACCTATGAAAGGTAAAAATAAAATATTAAATGTTCAACTTCAAAATTCAGAACTCTAACATTGTGATGATTTAAAATTACCGAAATTATTCAATTACTGATGTATCAATTTAAAAAAGTTTAATTTTTATCTTGTTTTATTTTAAAATCAATTTTTGATTTTTTAATTTCAAATCTTTCTTTAGAATAATTCAAAATTATTTATTTGTTTGAATCTTTAACTAAAAATCGGACAATTTTAAGATATTACATTAAAAATAAGGAAAATAATACAAAACAAGATTGCTGTAATATGATTCCAATTTTTGAAATCGTACTTTTTTAATCTTTCAATTCGAAATTGCTTTATATTCACATTTAAAATTATTAAATTCACAACTGACTATTAAGGCTTTTAATATGAAATTTCGAAATATATATATATTTTTTTTTCAAAATTTGTCATCTCCGGAGAGTCGTGGGACCGGTAAATCTAGAGCAAAAGGTTTTCTAAGTACTGAAAGCTGTTGCTCTTGGTGATTCGGAACCCACCTTAAACTCTAGGTCCCCCGCTCACCACCAAGTAGGTGTGTATAGGGTGTGTAAAGGAATAGGGAAAAGATACAAGAAAAATGTAAACCCTTAGGGGACACATTTGAAGCTTCTGTTCCAGGTCTAGAAACATGGAATAATCTTCGAGAGCATACAAATTGAAATCTATTTCAAAATCGCCTATGTACAGCCCTAAATAAATTGATGTATTTTCACTAAACAGCTAATAGTCTTCCACTTTCGAATTGGTAAATAAGCTGACTAATCCAAATTTTTCGAAAGAGCATTATTAAAAACTAGCATAATATGTGCTCTATCACTTAATATAACAAGATGAAATAATATGATAAAAAAAGGTTAATCTTATTAAATCGACCAATGAAAAAAAAATTATTCCTCTGGCTAATTAGTTTAGAAATGCAAATTTCTACAAGTGGTATTGATTTTTCCGATG
The DNA here is from genome assembly GCA_011634705.1 of Andricus grossulariae. Taxonomy (NCBI): domain Eukaryota; kingdom Metazoa; phylum Arthropoda; class Insecta; order Hymenoptera; family Cynipidae; genus Andricus; species Andricus grossulariae. The sequence goes on from JAABKJ010000993.1 coordinate 24,601, forward strand.
TAACATTTAAATTCAAGTTCTTGGTGCACACATCAAGCGTGCGCAAAGAACTTCTCCCTCATGCGTGCAAATCGATGATTCAGCGTCTGCAACTTAGGCACGAGAAATCGATACACGCATGATTGTTGCAAATGCAACTATTTGTTGAAAATGCAATATATTTCGACTAGAAATCTGAATACTTTTATATTGAATTCAATACGGTACCTACACAAACATTTTCTTCAAAAGAATTTATTCCCCCACTATTGCCCTATTTTTGCGAAAAATCGCCCTATTTCTCCTGTTTTGGGAGCATTCAGGATTGTGAAGTTTGTTAAAATATTATGTTTGTTTGATTGGTATTTTATTTGAGGCGTTTATCAAAGGAAATTGAAGAAAAACGTTTGACTCGAAACGGAGGGGGGGGGGGTCAATCTTTATGTGACGATTGTGACGAAGAACAGGAGGGCTGGAATAAGTTTTCAAAATAGCGTGACGTCGTTTTTGAACGGACCCTTATCGCTTTCTAGTTTTGCACGACTGTATAATATATTCATTTTTTAACGTGCATGACTTATTAGCTGTAAGAGCAAGGAAAGTGATGATTATATTTCTATAATTAATTATATTTCCTTGATCTATCACCAGGCTTTCAGAAGTAATGGCCATTTCTGTCCTCGCCCTCGACTTTCCAGACAAATGCCTTTTACCTACACTTTCTCAGGTCTTCATAACCCCATATATTTATGCATAATATTCACCTGCTCGAAAATACCGCAGGTCGTGTGGTTGGATGATTGCGCAAAGTGCGTTGGTGGACGAGCAGGTCAGAGAAGTTAAGGAAAACCAAAAGGCAATAAGGTAACCATATTTATGGTCGCTTTGCCAAATGATTATGACAATGCTGGCGCAAATAAATACCCACTTGAACGCGCTCACCTATAATGAGTTCACGCAAAAGACCATCACCAGCCTGCTGACACTAACTGCTTCAAGAATTCACTTCGTGGCTGCTGTCATTTGACTCATCGAGTAATTTAAAGTCTTGAAAGGATGTAACAAAAAAATTCAAAGGAAAGTTTTATTCATTGAAACGAATACTTAAAATGTTTACTTTACGTAAACGTAAGTAAACCTTTACTTTAACACGTAGTTTGGAGTTCATTTAGTCAAGTTTCGCTTTTAAATCATAAACATTATCCAAAGTTCTGTCAAAATCTGTGAGTTCTTTCAGATATACAATTAAAGTATTATGTTATCAAATATGGTGATTATTGAAAATATTTTATCCGATATTACTTGTTTATTTTATAAGTACATTTTACATAAGCAAATGTCATGTATGGACGTTTAATTGAAGGCAAAGAGAAATAATTTCCTCTCTTAATTTCCCTTCAATTATCGCTTTCACTGTTATCAAAATTTCCAAATAAGTAATTTAATTTAATGATACAATTTATTTCTGAATATTTCTCAACATTGTTGACAAAAGAGAAAATCTCAATTGCAAATGATTTTTTAATATTGGGAAATAATTCCGTTAATATTTTGAAACCACACTACAATTTGTAAACTTTTTCACACTTTTAGAGAGATGAGCAAAATGGAATCATAAACAAAAACTAGGAATAACTTAATTTTAGAAAGTGTATAGAACTTTGGTACCAGTAAAAAAAATATTTTAGTATCTGTCATTAAAAAATTAGCACCACCCACTATAACATTTCAGGGAATATTTAAAATGATTTAGGTTTTATTTTAAAAGATTACTTTTAATTTTCGAAGGTATCAAAATATGTGGAAAAAGAAACTGAACGATTTTCAAACAATTTGTTTAATTTTGCAATATTTAAACAAATTTTAGGAAAAGTTTGGTCAATTTTTAGATATATTTAGAAGTCTTGAAAAGATTCGAAAATGATTTCAATCTTAAGAAGATTTCAGAAAATTTAGAACCAAATTTCGATTTTTGAAGAGTTCGAAAAAGAAGAAACTTCGGAAGAATTTTGAGAGATTCCAAGCAAATAAGTATATTTCTTTAAGATTTCTGGGAAAATTTTTAATGATTTTTTATTTGGAAAGATTAAATCTGAAATGATTCTACAAGTGTAAAAAAAAATTTGGAAAATTTGAAAGCCAATTTTTTAATTTTCAAAGATTTGAAAAATATATCAAGAGAAATTTGAATCATTTTGAAAGATATTTAGAAGCTTTAAAAAAATATCAGTATTATTCTAAAATTGCAAGAGACTTCAAAAAATTTCAAACAAAATGTGTATTTTTGAAGATTTTGAAATGAAATTTGGAAAATTTTTAGGGATTTTGAAAGGTATCAAGATAATCAGAAAAAATCTCTTGAAATTTCTGGCAAATTTTATATGACTTTTTATTTGAAAAAAATAATAGTAATTTCAAGAGAATATTTAGTAAGATTATTAAAAATGCAAAGGATTTCCTATATTGTTAAAAAAGAATCTTGGACCTTTCGAAACAATTTGATTTATTTTGCAGAATTTTGAAACAATTTTAGAAAAAGATCTAATAATTTGAAAAGGTATTCAGCAGGTTCAGCAATTTTGTAAAAAAGTCAAACAGCATGAGGGTTTTTGAAAATTTTAATATAAAATTTCGAAGCTTTTCAAGAATTTTGAAAGATATCAATAAAATGAAAAACTTTTCTTTAGATTCCTGAGAAAATACTTAATTATTTTTTATTCTTTAAAATTAATTTTTAAAGATTAAGAAAGGTATAAAAATATTTCCAAACATTACGACGGAAATCGGCAATATTTTCAGGCAATTTTTTTAATTATGGTAGATTTTTTTTAATGTAAGGAATAATTTGAGTTTCTTTAAAAGATGGTTTTGAAAAGGCTGAGGATATTCCTACAGCCGGCGATACACAATCTTGCAAAATGGTTGTGGAAGATTGAAAGTGGTTACACGATGAATGTTGTGGGCAATATTTTTACAAATTATGCCCCATATACTAGTTCAACTGGCCGTACGAATAGACACTTTGTTTGGCAAATTCATCTCTTTTGGTAGAAATTTAATCTTTTTTCGTTAAAAATGCAACTGTTTGGTTGAAAATTAAACTGGTTTGATTGACGATTCCACTATTTTATTGAAAATTCATCCACTTTCGATGAGTATCACTCTTTTTGGTGAAAATTAAAATCTTCTTTAGTTTAAATATCAAGTATTAAATTTTTCGTTCAGAATTCATCTTTGTGGTTGGAAACTTGACTGCTTGGTTGAAAGTTGAACTAATTTATTAAAAATGAACATTCTTGGTTGAAAATTCATCATTTCAATTAAAATTTTATCTCTGTGGTCCAGCTATTTTGTTGAGAATTAATGTTTTTTGGTTAGGGATTTCACTATTTTGTTGAAAATTCGTGTTTTTGGATGAATTTGACTGCTTTCGATTTGAAATTGAAATATTTTTTTATTGAAATATCAATTATGAATTACATTTTTTGTCGAGAATTTATCTTTCATGTTTGGAAATTCAACTATTTGTTTGAAAATTATTTTTTTTATTTGTTTGAAATTTTGATTTCACATTTCTGAAATCTTTAAAATTTTTTTGAAATTTTCTCGTTATTCTTGGTAAAATTATATTTATATGTCATTAAAAAAAATAAACTTAAAAAATAAATATTTATTCGAGACTTTTATTCTATATTAAAAATATTTCTTCCCTCACATCGAAAAAATACACACGTGAGATTGATGATGCTAGTCTCTTTAAAATTTAATAAAGCATTTTTTTAACCGAAAAATCCAAAATTGACCAAGAATTGACTTCTGCATGTTATTTTGAGCCTCTTTTGGCGCTCCTAGGCTGCCCAATATATAAACCAGCATTGAAATCTGCATAAAATAAATATGAATATATATAAATATCCTTGAGGCTTTGTGTCCAATTTTCTTGAATAAAGGAATTAACAAAATTAGTATTAGCCCTAAAAATGTTTCCTCTATGAAACAAAAGTCAATGGTGATTTTCATATAGCTTAGACATCAAATCAAAGTGTAAAACAGAATTGAGGTCAAAATGAGTTTTGCGAGTTGAAAAATAAATAAAAAAAGGTGGAAGATGTATTTGGCATCGAATCGGGAGGTAGATTTTTACCACACGGATTCACGAACGGCGGCCAACTGAGTCGTGATTAACGCCCCAGAGACTCGCTAATGCTCACTTTGTACATCATCATCGTACGGAGGAGGCCGTCACACTGGCAGAGAACAAATGACCGTCAAATAAAATACGCGATCATTATCACAAATCATGTGCGAACAAGTTGTGGGACGAACGCCGCTGCGTTCGTATTCAGCGCCTCTAGTGCCATTTTATTCCTTTCACGATGTCATTAGGCTTCGATTGCATGAGGAGATCCTTTATGGTGAGAAAATAATGGTTTATGAATGGAACTTGAAATTTTCACATATGAGCATTGAATCAAGAAAATATTGGTATGAATACGGAGAATATAATATTTTATTGATCTGAGGAAGCGTTTTTTGCCTCAAGAAACTGTAACTCGTGACAAAAAATTGAGTTTCTTCATTCAAGAACATTTTCTTGAGACAACAAAATTCCCTTGGATCAAGCAAGTATTGTATCTTCCGTGTTCAGATGAATATTTTCTTGATTCAGTGCTAATTTCTTTTCCGTGTTTGTTTAACAGCATTTTTCACAACCATCTGAACTATTTTTTTTTCATCAGATAATTCAAACACATAATAGAATGAAAATACTATTTGAGGGATCAGCAATCATTTTTGTACACGAAATCAATTTTCAGAATTCTTTTTACCAATAAAAATCCCTTAGAAGTTTGAGACGATGTTTAAATTAAGCAATAAAAACGCAATTTAAAAAACACAAAGCTCAGTAGTTCACAAATTTTCTTTTTTCACATTTTTCACTCAACTGAAATTGTTGCTGCATATAGACATATCCATATTTTTTTCATTTATATTATCATATAAATATCAAAATTTAAAGCATCCCTATGCTTTTCTTATTTCCTCGATATCATAGCCCTTTCTTGTTTTTAACCTAAGAATCAGTATTGGTCAACTTTTTATTGTTAGAAATAGCAGTGTTACCAAAAATACACAGAAAATATTTATAATTCACACAGAAAAATACTGAAAAATCAACTCAACAAAATGAAAATATTACATTTGTATTGCAGCTACATATAATACCTTTTTGTCAATAACTAAAAAATGTAATTCATTAATAGTAATAGTACAAATTAATTATTTTGAAAATCCCTTTTTCAAAAATTTTGCCAATATCATTGGTTCATTTGCAACGAAACAGCTATACATTTTATTCGATGTATCTCAGTTGAAACGTGATAATTTATATTTTAAATCAATTGGAACGTTTAAAGTGGTAAAATTTCAAATATGAATCTTCAAGTTTAAAAACTAAACCTGAAATTATTTTACATTGTCTGAATGAGTTTTTCTTGAAATAATTTGAAATTTATCATTTTTATATTATCCAAGCAAAGTTTGTGCCTTTTTTCCAAATTCAAGAATTTCAATTTTAACTATGCAGAATGAAAACATGGAAATCAAGCAATTCAAGTTCTTGCTTTAAGACTGAAAATTCAACAATCTGGAATTTAAAATATGTGCAGAATTAAATAAATTAAAGTTGATCAACTTTTATTTAGAAAAACTTAAAATAAAAAAATAATAGTTTAAAATGGAATAATATTTGTTTAAAAGGTTAAAAATCTTTCAAACCCCAAAAATTTAGGCATTTTTATTTTAAACCATCAGAATGGAAAAATTAAAAATAAGAAATATCAAAAATTAAAAAATTACAAAGTGGTAACATTCCAAGAACATTTAAAATAAAAAATTTGTGAAATTAATTATTTTCAAATCTTAAAAAAATTGTAGTTTCAACACTAAATCGTTCATTTAGTTCATTTAGTGAACAGTATCCAACGACATAACGGAAAATTTGAACTTTTATATTATTTTGATGTACAAGGACTATTCAAAATTCAATGATCAAAATACAAATGTTAATTTTCAACTTCATTTCTATTAAATTCAAGAAAACCAACAAGGGAATAGCTTCTCGTTTAAGACATCATCACAGCAACGTCAACAAGCTTCGAAAAATTCAACCAAATATCCGAAGCAGACCAACCGACAGAGACAATAGAGGTACGTAGGGCTGGCAGGCTGCAGAGATTTTTCGGAAAGTGGAAAGAAATCACTAGCGATACATTTGTTTCAAATTATATAAAGGACCTGAAGATTCCTTTTACTCAATTACCAAACCAATCGTCTTTACCTAGTAATCGAAATTGGCACATGAGGAGACCGTGGCTTTGAGATTAGAAATCGATACATTTTTAGAAATAGGGACTATTAATCCTTGTCAATCCGTGGATGGTGAATTTATATCACCTTATTTTTTATTGAACAAACTGTATAATTCTGAACGCTTTATATGTAGCTTACAGAAGTTAAATAATTTCATTCAGGTACCTCATTTCAAAATCGAGGACCTTTGTACGGCTTTTAGATGAATACAAAAAGATAGTTTCATATGTTACATAGATCTGCAAGATGATTTCCTCCATATACCAATCGACAAAAGTTGCACGAAGTTTCTAATTGTCTTTGATGGGGTGTTTTACGAATTTTCAAATGTATCATTCGGCTTGAATATCACCCCTTTTGTCTTCACTAAAATCTTGAAGTCGGTGGTCAGTTATCTGAGAGAAAAAGGCCTATCTTCGGTGTTATATTTAGATGATTTTCTAATTATAACATGCTTTTTCGACGGTTGTTTAAAAAATATAGGAACTACCATAGAGTTTTTGAAATCACTACGTTTTTTTATTAACTATAATGAAAGTCATTTAGAGCCCTCACTGGTATATCCGTACTTAGGTTTTCTATTAATTGAAAAATGTAATAGGACGATTAATGGCAAATTGTCTAGGTGTAGCCTATCGTATGGTACACACGAACCGCTTAGATAGAGCTAAATTTCTCGCAATTACTTTGTCCGAAGGTAATTATAACGATCAAATAACAGTGTCACCTTCTGTGCTTCCAGACATAGATCGATGGAAAAATATTTTACCAACCACGTTTAACCCAGTAAGACAGTTTTCCTTCCTCAAGGAAATTTATTCAGACGCGTCTAAAAGCAGTCCCGTCTGACAATGAGTCAGTTCACGGCATCTGAAATAAAGAAGAATGCTTATGGCATATTAATTATCTTGAAAGTCTAGCTGAATTTTGGGCCCTAAAGTCTTTCACAGAAAACTCGGGATATACTTCCGAAAAGGGCATATGTCCGATTTTCTTCGGGCTCCGTGTACTTATGTATTTTGACGCGCTGATTA
>JAABKJ010000994.1:0-31977 GCA_011634705.1 Andricus grossulariae
CTCGCTTCGCTCGGGCAGCAAATTCACACTCGTCAAAATAGCCTTCTTTACGCCCTTGATACACAATATACTATTTTCGGCCCGCTCTATTAAGTAACCTTGTAGCATCTCAGCCACTTAATAATCTGTACATACATAAAATCGCGAAAGAAGTGGTTAAAACTCGGAAAGTAAATAATGAGGCAACTTCTTTCCCACCCCTTGGGGTTTTAACACCAAAAGCCGATTACACGTGCGGAAAGCGTCCCTTTCAGTATGCGCGAAGTGAGAATAAGGACGGTGGGTGGCATCCCATCCAAACACGGATTTCTGGTATGGGTTACGGGTGCGCGTTTAGTACGTTCCGAGGAGCGTCAAATGCAAGGAACGCGACGGACCTTGCGACGATCTCGACCGCAGATGCGAGGAGGTCGGTACCGCGGCCGCGCTTGAACGCGTGCTAAGACTCCGGCCTGGCGGGCGGGCAGGTCATGGAATTCCCGTGGTCCAGGAGGCCCCACAGGCATCCGCGGGAGCAGGCGAACCCGGTTATTGCATGGCGAACGCCAGCCCGAGCGTTGCTACTCCGGAGTTTCGAGTTGCGAGATCGGCAACCGCCCCCGCGAACCAGGAGTGGCGGCAGGTAACGGGGGTGGGAGTTGGGTGCCGAGAGGGGCGATTGGTCGGCAAGGGTGTTCTCCAAGCACAGTCAGCGGCAGTTGGGGGTGGTGACGACGCGGCCCGGGGTTATCGGGTCGGGGGTTGGAAACGACGCGACCGATCCACGGCCGTCCGGTGGAGGAGGCAGTGACGGCGGTGGAGGTGGTGAACATAAAATCCCTCGCACATGCCTGGTGCATTCATTAGAGGGGATGTGCCCGTGCAGCGTACACGTCGATCTGCATCGTCCTCGCTCGCAACCCTCTCATTGCAGTGCCATCCCTCACGCTGTAACCGCGTTTCGCGACGGCACTCTTGCTCTCCTCAGTCTTGTATAAACCACCCGACATCTGGTGTTCGCGAAGAACGTCAAGTTGTTACTAATCGTGCTCAATTCATTGATCGATAATCAGTTTTAAAATTCCTTCGTTTTAGAGTTTCTGAAATTCTTAGACAGCCGAAGGAAAACACTTGAGAACTTAGAGACTGTTCAGTGCGAGTTTCCAATTTCAAAGAAGAGACAACCAATCCAGATCCAACGCCATCCGAAGATCCAGTCTTCTCTGAAGATCAACATCACGCAGACAGAGGACCTCTTGGCCTGCGGCGCCGGCATCGGGGCCGCCGGATTTCATGTTCATGAATTTTTGTAGGCCAGGTAACGATGCGCTCGACACCTTGTCGGAGCGTGTTGGTTTTTATATAAATGCCTGTTTTAAGCGCACTCAGTTCATGCTCTTGACCTTGAGGACGGGTTGACGAGAGTTCCAAATTCGCGCGGGAAACCCATAGACTTCGATTCACGATCCTCGCACGTGTTACGCAATCGCTGGGAGCTCTCTCTGACCAACTTTCAAACACCGGCTTATCCAAAACAGTATGTTTTCAGATAAGGGGATTTTTTGCTCTTTCTCTCAAAAATGATAAATTGTAAGAGAGATCAAGTTTGCCAAAGACAAGTGGATAAGCTCCTGGATGATTGCTGCGATCCTACCTAACGCAAGGGTGGAAAACATCCGAAAGATTCTTAAAGATGTTAAATTTAATCAAAATCGTTTATTCGTGGAACGCAAGTCATATTTCACAATAAATTGCACTTGAAATTCAATTTAAAAGTCTCGCTCTCTTGACCGAGATCTTGATCTACGTGCGTACCTTCTAAGGATCTATGTACACCGTTCTAAGAAAAAAGGCAGTAACTATAATAGCAGCGAACGAAAAAAGTCGACGAAAACGGTAGTAGCAGTAATTTAAGTTCCTAACTTCTTCGAGAAAACGGAGGCTGGCTCGCGGACCTCTCTTTCCCGAAGAAGGCAGCATCGCCAATATTTTAGTATTATCACGCTATATATTTATTCAATAGTCGATGCCAGAAGACTCAGTGACTTATACGGAAGAAGACAGCTGTCGTAGATGCTGCCTTCTCGCCTATAAGTCGGCCAATAATTCAGGGGCTAGTTTCTTAGAACGTAGATTTACTCTTGATTTTGTCAGTGATATAAAAAGCTCATTTTCCGATTTTTTTTGTAACTGCCTTCTTTCTTAAACCGGCACAGCCGTAATCACTTCTTTCTTGTCACTTTCCGTCCAAGATCTCGGAATCGCATCAACCAAAAGACGACACACGTGATTCGATTTCGGAATGCATTGTATGAGGGCGAAACCTTTAGAGTAACTTTGATTTTCAAATGTCGTTTGTTGAAACCCAGAGAAAATGCAATACATTGAAATTCGCGTCAGCTCCAGCAATGACATGCAATATCGTCTCGCCTTTGCAAAATCTGAACCTTCTCTAGTGTTCGAAAAAAGTAAATTCCAGTAGAACAAAAATCGGATGTTTCCCTACGTTAGCCTCGTAAGATTGCATGTTGAACGTCAATCTTGACGTTCTCATGGTAATAACATTTGCTAGAATCGAATTTCATGTTCCCTCGTTTAGCGGCCTGCCGATGCCGAGTCGATACTCGTTATTAGTTATGCACACAATACTGTTTTCTGCAAGGAAACTCTCGTCGTTTGAAGATCGGTCCTTCAAAGGCAGCCCCTCCTCCTGTGTCACTTCCGTTGTTGTGGAAAAATACATCTCTTCCCTTTATCGGGAGACCACTTTATTTTCCGCGAAGAAATTCTGAGTCTTCTTTCTTGACTTGCAATAGAAATGAATCTGCTTTCAAAATAAAATGCCATTAGTCGGAAAAATGTTGCTCAAAGAAGTGAGTGATCCACAAAATTTTCAAGCAGATAATCAAAACTATTCGAACTTCACAATAATTGTATAAGCTCATTAACACCGTTGATAAATTAATGAATTCACACTTGGTGTTCTGACAATTGAGCTTGTACAATACGCGCTTCAACTGAAGATCGACTATGAAGATGAATCTAGGAAGACGGATATGTAATGTTTCCGGTATCCGCTACCGGTGCTTTTCTCGTATAACTCATTTTCCGTGGCTACGAATCACTGCACTAGGCGGAAAGAATGGGCTATCGATCGATGCAACTTCCGGTCTGTACGGTCGAGAACAAGGTCGCACTCGGAAGATCTATGCATATATGTATATTTTAACAACGCTTCACACACGAAGGTACGTTATTGTCTGAAAGAATTGTCAAGATCCAGAAAGCTGGATATTTCAGGTACCTAAGAGGTAAAATCTTGACGATTTGAAAGTTTGATAAAAGATGCACACAAAGTTCTATAAATGAGCTTTAAACCGAGAGTTTTAGATATTATGAAGACACCAGTCTTGGCTTTCCCTTATTCCGAAAAATGCTCATGTTCTTATGATTAAAATCGTAAGAAGATGAAGGACTTATGATAATTTTAGTCATATATTGAGGAATGATATTTTAGGTCGTTCTAAGCTTCCTACCAGAGGGTGTCGAAAATCATTAAAATGATCATATTTTAAATGTATGAGAGTATAAAACTTGAGTAATTTTACCAACAGTAATTATGAAATTATCCAATACGGGTATATTAGTGATTGTTAGTAATAGATGCTGAAATTTGGAATAGCAGGAGCGCAAATTTATGAATTTTTCTAAATACCGTACTGAGAATATATTTCCTGCTCTGCAAATTGTTTGAAACAGGATGCTAGCGGTTCCTCATGCGTGACTTTGAGCTTTTTTTCCTCATAATTTAATTTCCTCAGCTTCCTATGGCCTGTGTACCCCTTTTTTCTTTACCGACTACTAATTCGAGGTTGAGAGTCTCTTAGGAAAGGAGTGGTGAGAATTGTCGTTTAACAAGTCAGCTGGGGATACTGCTGGATTCCACGCCGACTTCAATTCCGCGTCCTGTTTTAAACAGAAACGGCAGTCAGACTATGCTCAGCGACAACTTCCCTATTCTCAGATATTAAGCAGATTTTTCAATTAGCATGATAATTTGAAAGTAGAAAAGTGACACGATTCGCGCCAAGATTATTAAAAATAAAATTTTTGATATAATTGGTTGTAGAAGATCAATACTTTTTCCAGGAATTACAAATATATTCAGGTTACCACAATGCGGAAAATAAATCTAAATCTATTTGGAGAAATCACTAGAAAAGTTATTCCAGTAAACTCAATCCTCAAGGAATATTACATTTACTTTGTAGCCTTGGTTCAGATGTAGATATTCCAATGAAATCAGGATGCTCAATTTCGTCTGTTATAGTAAAATATATATATTTAACGGAATTGAAATAATCAACCAATTCATCAAGTTTCTTATTGACTTAGATAAGGAAACTTGCGTCGTAATTTTATTAGAAAGCAAAATATCTTAGTAATCGATTTAATTATTGAAATAATACATCGTAATTCCCTGTGATTACTACAATAAAAAAACAGTAGGAAAGAGAAGCTATCACCAGGGTAATAAATTGAGTCCTCCTAATTCAATATTTGGTCAGCGAATACAGAGAACTCGAGTTTGGACTCTATTAGACGGCAAAGCATACTCTCTGAATATGGAACAACCTCTCTCATTATACATATAACAGCTATACAGATCCCATTTTCTAAGGTAATAGGAGATTGCACAATATTTTTAAAATTACCTCGAGCATAGAAACAAAAAGTATTTTTTCCTGGAAGTGTTTGCATATTTAGGGAAAGGGTTGGAGTACTCTGCCTATTATGTAGTATAATGTATGAGCCATATGCATACAAACCGTAGCATATTTTACATTAGCTTTATTCTGTACTTTCTCATTTTGTCTTTTCGTCAGTTTGTCATTATCAAAGTATATTCATATCATTCAACACAAGCTCTTAAACTTGCCTAAGATTTTGAATTGATTTTGTCAACTTATTTTGTTTGTGACCGTACCTAATTTTTTCCACTGGTATTCAAATGTTGCAATAAATTTGAATTACTTCTAGTCGCTTGTAATAATTTTTAAACAGAAAATTGTTGATAATATTTTTAAATTTTCCAAATTACGTTTTTTATTCTTTTAATTTGTTTGATTTTTAACCCAGATAGTTTTATTATGCTTTTCGTTTCGTGGATGCCCAACGGTTATATTACAGCTCAGAACTGTCCCAGAAATCGTGATGCCAATTTTTCTTGCTTTTTATTTAACTTCAATGAATACAATTTCTATTTGCTATTATAAAATGCTAAAAATAAATGGGTTTTATCATTAAATGTTACCTTCAACATATTTTTTTAACACTATATTCCAATTATAACCAAGTTTCACGATTACTAGGACCGTCGCGATTATTGCGGGACGCTTACCTTATATGCTTTTTTCTAATATTCTATCTAGTGACGTTTTCGATATTTAAAATAAAATGAGAATAATCGACTAAATTAAACGAAAGTATAATTTTTTAGACGATATTTCACAAATTATAATTTTAAAAAACCCTCTTTAGTTTTGGAATAACGTGAAAAATATATTCCTTACGATTCTTAAGGTCACTGATATTTATAATAAACAACAATTTGATTTATTTTTTAAATTTAGAAAATCCAATTTCTCCTAATGATTTTTTCGTTCAAAGTGTCTAGAAAATAACACTTTTTTCTTTTACCACTTTCTATGATGTTTTACGGTCACTGAACTAATAATTCAATTTGAGGTATATTTGTTTAAAAATAGAACTGTGATTAATATTTTTAAATATTGAAGAAATGGTTAGTTGGGCCAACTATTTAGTTTGCAAGATATGATACTACTATTTTATTAGTTGGAATAACAATTTTCTTAGTTAATGGTACTAATTTAATAGTCACTGCAACTAATTCCTTTTTCTATGTAACTTTTCTCCAATGTAAAGCTCAGAAGCCTTAAAACTCGTATAATATATTCTTCATATTCCTAGCAAACTAATACTGTATTAAAAAAAAAGTTGTATGCTATCATTTAAAATAATATTTTTTCGGATCTCGCATAGTATTCGATAAAAATGAAAATTTTTAATAACAAAAAAAATCATTTTTCTTAAAAATAAACATAAAATTTTTTTTCTTTTAGGCTTAAAATAGCGATGAGGCATCCCCAAAACGAGAACCATTTTAAAAGTGGGTGTGCAAACACTTTTTGGTTGTACCGTGATTTTTGTAAGCTAATCAGCTCAAAGATTTTTTTAATTCTCTATGTCATGCATTTTAAAAAAAAGGATAACCCAAGAAATTATTTGATTTGAAAATACTTTCAGTTGAAATTTGTTTACTTTTAAATTCTTCTAATTCAAATTTTCTCAATTTATTTTTAAATGCTTATAATCAGAAAATTCTTAATTTCATATTCTTCCTTTTTCAACTTTTTTACTTTGCAAGTTCTTAAATTTGAAGTGATTAGATTTTTCATGCAAATTCAAAACCTGAGAATAAGTATTGGAAAAAATCAGAGCATTATTGATGAACAAAATTCAAATGTAAAGGACAAAACTCTTTATTTTTTCTTACTCCGAACGTAACTTTTTTTGTTAAAGTACTGCATGAATGTTTTATAATAGTGTTTAAAAAAAAAGTTGTTAGGCATTACAACCCCTTTCAGTTCAGATTCAGTTTCCATGAACAGGATTCCTGGCAACTCGAGTAGCGAGCTGAAATCAATTTTAGGAGCTTCGCCGTGATTTCCATGAATTATCGTTCGTTACCGTGGAATCAAGCAAAGGGCTGCTGCTATACCATATGTGGATCTATCATATATGATTTTCAAGCCGAATCTGATTTTCAACCTAAATCCTCTACCAATAGAAGCTTGGAATTACGAATTTTCAAATTTCCGGCAGAATTGAGTTTCCCAGTAATAGATTTCACCGCCAGGCGGCTCTAGTGCACTCAAGATCCACAAGTGATGATATAAATTCAAGTTTCTCAGAATTATTTTATTAAAATCTATATGTTTCTATTATTACATTAAAATATTCGATGAAAAGATGAAACTAAATTCGTGACTTTATTTCAACGCTTACTTTAATAGTTTCTTAATTGCTCGGAAATTTGTTCCCATCTACAAAAAAATAAATGCTTTTAAAAAAAATTGTATTTAGAGGTTCCGCAAGCCCCATGAAGTTTAACACGTATTTCTCATACGAAAAAAAGACGTTTTCGTCAATTTTATGCAGAATCGCTAATATTAGGTGAATCGAGTTAAAATTTAACATTTCTCTTCACAATTAGCAATAAAATAAGAATCAAAACTTATTCCTTAAATATTACCCCCATAAGTCTGTTTTATAGCTAATTACGATTTTTTGCGGTTTTTTGATACAAATTGTTAAAAATACATAAAATACTACTTTCTAAAGATAATAAGAAGTTTATACAAATTATTGAAAAAAGTTTTTATTGTTTTTAGCAATCTTCACTTAGAATATAGTTAAAAAGTCGCGGTTTCTCCCGAATTTTTCAACAGTTTAGTAATATTTACGAGAATATTTATCATCTTATTCTCTTAAAATAAAGGTAGAAAGTTGCAGTTTTTTCTATAATTTTTCTTCTTTTACCCACTTTTCAACTAGTTTGAGGTAATAATTGCTGAAAGACAACTAAAATTTTTGTTTAAACAAATCATTATTGTTTATAACTATCTTTTCCTATAGTAATGCTTGATAGTTGCGTTTTTTCTGCATTTTTTAACTTTTTGCCTACTTTTCACTTAGTGAGGTATAATTCATACAAATTAAAAAAATAATTATTTAAATAATTGAATATTGTTTATAACTACCTTCTCTTAGCGTAATTCTATAAAGTTGCGTTTTCTTATGAAATCTTCAGCATTGCTTTGACTTTTTATTGATGAACAAATAATAAATGAACATCAACAAGAATAATTTTTTGAATACTATTGTATTTTTTTCAAAGTGAATTATTTTTACTCTTTTGCCAAGGTTTAAAAAATATTTATTTAAGCAAAAAGGCTATCTTACAGTAGAGATAAAAACAAATAATTGAATCGTTAGGAGTAGGTGGAAGGAGTAGGTCTGTAAATGACTTGAAAAAAATGTTGTTTTAAATTACAACACGAAGTTAATTGTAAATTTAACTTATGGATTTTTTTGGGAGCCTCTAAAAAAGACTTAAGTGAGTGATATTTAAAAAATAACTTTTGATTCGTATTCCATGGCTAATTGTAAAGAGAAATGTTGACTTTTCAACTCGATTTACCTAATATTGCCGATTCTGTATAAAATTTACGAAAGAGTTTTTTTTCTTTTGGAAAATACGTGTTAAACTAGATAGGGCTTGTGGAAAATCTAAATATCATTTTTTCATGACAAAAAAAAATAATTTTTTTTTTCGTGGATTCGAAAAAATTTTCCGGGCTATATGCATGAAAATTAAAAAAAAAATCCAATGCATTTTTGGACCACCCTAATGAATACGTACCCGAAGGCCTAAGTTGTACCTTTTTACTCAACAAGTCAAAAAAATTCAAAATCGAGTAGTATTTAGATGTCCCCTGATAATTGAGTTTTGTCTATTTTATTGAATTTTTGTTTTTATTTTCTTAATGTATTGAAAATGCATGTATTAAATTCTTATACATGTAGAATTATCTCCTTTAACATTACCGCCATTGTGCATTATTTAATGAACATTTTTAAACTTAATTTTAAGGAAAATAATAATTTCATCTTACTTGGTGCGCATTTTTCTATAAGAATTTGTCATACAGCGTGCCAGTTACAAAATACAATAAGTAAATTAAAAAACTTACTTATTGTTGAAAAATGTGAAACAAGCCAGAAAAAAATTATTATCTTTCATAAAAATGAGTTTAAACATTTTTATTAAATTATTTACAATGATGGTCATATAAAATAAGATAATTTTATATGCGGAAAAATGTAACACGTGACACGTGCATTTTAGAGCCACTGAGAACATATAAACAACAAAAAATCAATGCAAGAGACAAAACTCAAGTAGAGGGCCTCTAAATCATATCCGACTTTCAGATTCGAAAATAATTTTTGTTAATTACCCTGGCATACGTATGTATAATGTGTATATATATATATATGTATACTGATACTGTTGAATAATATAATATGGTTAAGAATAAACATAAAGAAAGCTTTTATTTCAATTTAATCGAATAATGTGTTTTTTTGTGCGAATAAAAATAAATGAGATCAAATGTACATTGGCTTGCTTTCAAAATAATGTTTGTTTTGTAAACAAAATTAATAAACATTTGGTTTTCTGTTTGTCAAAAAATATTTATGGGAAAATTTGAATAAAATACTATATGCACGTCGTGCATTATACTGCTGGGAAATTCTCACTCCCTAATGCTAGACGAGAGCTTCCACCCAACCCGTATACTCATAGCGCTATCCCTCTTCAGACCCCCACCTACCTCAAGCTTTAACTGGAGAGAGAATTCTTTAAATTCTCTGCCGGGAAATGGAAAATTTGACGCGAATGAGACGTAATCTTGTAAATAGAACAGCTAGAAATTCCATGGCGAAATGCCTCTTCCATCCACATTATCGATCCAAAAGCTAGGAGTCGAAGCAATCGACCCTAAAACCCACGATCGTTATTATAAAAGATAAAAGGCCTTTTTATGCATCGGTGCGGGAAGAAACCTTTTTTACTTATTCTACATAGTTAAGAGAAAAGAAACAATACTCTTTTGCGGATAAATTTTCCACACGAATCGTAAAAGAAATAAACAGGGCTAAAAGAAAGATATTGACGCGCGAAAGGGCAAACCCATACAAGTGGAATGTCACACTTTATACGGCGCAAAGAAACATAGGCATATACAAAAAGTAAATTTAAAAAAATTCAAATTTCAAATAAGAAAGATGAGGGGCTAGTTTATGTTATTTGAAATGATTTTTCGTTTTTCATTTTTAGTTTTCTTCTCGATGATCAAACAAGAAATAGATTGGAGTTATATTTATAGAAAATGTAAAATATTTTAAGACAATCTGAATTAAATTTACTAGGTTCAAACTACATGCCTGTGATTTAATTTCTTATGAACATGAAGCATTAAGATAACATCCACCATACTGAATCCGCCACTTTTAGTTAAAATAATCTCTTTAAATTCGCAATTTTGTCGATTCATCTTTTGATAATCTTCTGTATTTGTAATATCATTCATTCAATTCAAACTAATCGGATTAAATCATATTGTAAATAGAGAAAAATCAAAGATTTGTGCTACGAATTTTAAATGAATTACAATTCAAGTTCTAATAGAAAATGATTAAATTCCAATTGAAGACCTCAATCACTTAACAATTTTTTTTTTAATTCAGAAAGTAAAAGAATTGTAATTTTCGAGGTTCAGAATAAATTTTTCTTGTTTCATATACAAATATTTTGTTTTATAAAAGATTTAACAATTCAATCATTCATGAGCAACAAGCTTTACGTCTTGAAAGCATACTTTGTTCCAAGACCTCTGTACTTTAGTCTTTGTATAGGAGCTTTATTTTGAATTGATAAAGCCTTTTTATTACAAGCAATGTTGAATGTGACGTTAAAATCCTGAAACTCGAATTTATTTAGAATTAAAAATGAAGATTAGGGTGGTCCAAAAATGCATTGGAAATTTTTTTTCGAATTTCGATGCATATCACCCGGAAATTTATTTGAATCCACATAAAAATAGATCCATGTTTTTTTAAAATGATTTATAAGGTGGCGCAATCCCCATGAAGCTTAACACGTATTTCCAATAGGAAAAAAATACATTTTTGTAAATTTAATTCAGAATCGTCAATATTAACTGAATCGAGTTAGAACCCAACATTCCTCTTCAGTCATGGAATACGAATAAAATATTATTTTTCAAATATCAACCCGATAACTCTGTTTTATAGGGCCTCGAAAAATCCCATAAGTGAAAAAATGGGTTTTGCGAGTTTTTGGCGCTAATTATGATTTTTTTGCGGGGTTTAAATGCAAATTGTTTCTAATACATAACATACTGTTTTATAATGATAATTAGATGTTTACATACATTTTTTAAACAATTTCTTATAATTGTTAATAATATTCTCTTTGAACAATGCTAGAAATTGCGGTTTTTCTGAAATTTTCAACTTTTTATCCACTGTTCGCTTGGAAGGAGTTAGTATTTAATTCAATTTTTAGCGAAAATAATTGTTTAAAAAAATTATTATTTTTTATAGCTTTATTCTTCTCTATTATAATATATTATTAATACTCCTTTTTGTGAATATATTTTTCTAAAATAAAACAATAAGTCTAACTTTTCCCGTGAGATGTTGTAATCAATTAATTATTTGATTAAAACCAGTATGTATATTATCAACAATAATAACGTATTTTCTCTAGGTCAGGAGGGCAGATACTCTTAATTCTTCCATTCTTTGTTTTTGTCTCTTGTGTAAGATAGCTTTTTTGTTTAAATTAATTTTTTTTCAGCATAGGGAAAAGAACAAAAATAAATCACCTAAAATAATACAATACTATTTAAAAAATGATTCTTCTTGAGGTTCACTTTTCATTTGTTCATAACTAAAAAGTCAAAGCAAAACTGAAGATTAGAAGAAAAAAAAACACTTTCTAGCATTATTCAAATTGAATATTATTAACAATAATCATAAATTATTTATACAATAAATTTTCGCAACTTTAATCAATTATTTACTTCACTCTAATTGAAAATTCGACAAGAATTGGAAAATGTTTGAAAAAACTGTAGTTTTCTAGCATTATAGTAAGAGAGTATTATTAACAATAATAATATCAAATTGGTTAAACAATTATGTTTGTTAAAATTGATTAAGTATTACCTCAGTGTAATTTCTCACTCTTTTCTAAAAGAAAGTTGATAAAAACAATAATAAATTGTTGAAACAATTTACGTAAACATCTGATTATCAGTATAAAGCAGTACTTAACGTCAAAAACTCACAAAACCCATTTTTTCACTCATAGGGTTTTTTTGGGACCCTATAAAACAGAGTTATGGGGGTGATATTCAAAAAGTAATATGTGACCGGGACAGTTAAAAGGGACCTATCGTTCGAAAAAATAGATTTCCACTTTTTTGCCGATTCTGATAGCAAAAAGTACGCTCTTTTTAATGAAACAAACTGTATATTTTTAACTGCATTATTTGTTTTACAAATGCATTTCAGAAAAGAACACAGTAACTTAAAAGGCTTAAAAAGAAACTTGAAACTTGCTTTCAGACGACAGGTACCTTTTAACTGTCCCGGACTCCCGGTCACATATTTTATTCGTATTCTATGGCTAATTGTGAACAAAAATTTTGAGTTTCAACTCGATTCACCTACCATTGACGATTCTGAATAAAATATACAAAAACGACTTTTTTCATATGGGAAATACGTGTTAAACTTCATGGGGCTTGCGCCACCTCTAAATATAAGTTTTTTTCAAAATAAAAACAGAGGATTTATTTTTGTGTGGATTCGAATAAATCACAACGACCATCTATAAAAGGCTACAGAAATTTCAGTACCAAGCACAAAAATACGTTCACAAAAAGCCTATCGGTGATTTTTAAGTTTCTGTCTAAACGTTTCTTTACTTGAAAATAAAATTTTGACCGTTTTTATTGAACCTACACTTTCTGTTAATTAAATAAAGATATATGAATAATGTTTGCAACACGAAATTTGAATTAGTGAGATTTCACTTGTTTTCAGTGAAAATCGTTACTGATTTCGATTAGTGGCCCATTTCTAACTATTTGAATCAGTGAGACTGCATTGTGAATCAGTTGCATTGTGAATCACCCTAATAGCACGGAACGTTCCCGGAACGTGTAAAATGTCCGCCGCTTGGGAACGTTCCAGGAACGTTCTATTGGGACCTGAAGGGAACCTTTCATTATTTTTATTTTTAACAACAATTATCTCGTAAGCCGTAAGAAATAGGTGAAAATGGATGTCATTTTTTGAGCTTTGAGTACCGCATATACTATCTATAATATGATATCCATATAATAAACTGACATCGATTTTGACCTACCACTTAAGGTTAACGCGATATTAATTGATAATAATAATAATAATAATAATAATAATGGTAATTTATGTTTGGAGCGCTCTTAAGCGGCGGACATTTTACACTTTCCGGGAACGTTCCGTGCTATTAGGGCAGTGAATACTTTTACTGATTTTATTCAGTGACCCATTTCTCACCGATTCAAATTGGTGGTCAAGTATAATTTCAATAAGAAAAGTTGGTTGCTTATAAAATTGAATAAAAAGATTTGATAAAAATGGTTTATTCAAAAAATTTGTTTTGTAGTCTAACGGTTGCAAATCACTTCGCAATAAATCTTTTAAATTATACTCAGCTTAATGTATTTTAATTGAAATCTCTAAATGAATTATGAAACAAAATAAGAACTAATTCTATGCTCAAATTTGCGATTCTTCTAAATACCTAAAAAGCTCTAGGAATTTAAAGAAATGACCTGAACGTGTTCTAAATTCGTCAATAAACCAGGAGTTTAGAGAAAATAAATGGAAGACTTTTCTAAACTCTCGTGTTTAGCTGATTCCCTAGGTTTTTAGCCAAAATCCTACTTGTCCTTATTACCTACGATATATACATTCGTAAACTAGTTTTAAAGGAGGGTGACATCACACATGGAAAATATAAATTTTCATAACAATGTTTAAAAATGCTTGAAAAAATGGAAGTGAGTAGTGTTTTTCTAAAGTTAATATTTAAGGTAGTTACCATTTGTGCGTACTCATCTCCCCTTATCTAATAATATGTAACTGAGTCATACTATTTCCTTTATCGAACTCTTTATTGAAATATCATGGGATCTCGTGTATTTATTATAAAAAAATTTAAAGCAAACATTTGCATACGTATCATCAAGGAAATTCTGAATGTGCTTTGGAGAAGTTGTTACTTACCTGGAAATTTCTATTTATGGCACTAAGGTTGTTATGGTCTGCCGCTATTCATACAAGTAACTTCTTGGCAACGATCTTTACATTTAAAAAAGCATATTTGTTTGTTTGTTGATGCGGTCAAATAAATGAACTCAATTACAACTTAAATTAGTTTTTGAATCATACTTTAAATTTTAATACTGAAAATGCATTGATAAATAATAAAAATGGGGCACTGCGATTGATAGTAAAACAATTTGAACTGATATTACTGACAATTAGTTATTAAAAATGGTACATTGTTTGCTCAATACGTTCAACTTTTCTGAATTTTGACACAGAATTTTAGAGAAGTTTAACATTTAACCTTTACTAACCTAGTTTAGTTTTTTTGTAGATATTAAGAAGATGAATCTAGCACTAATAAATTATATATATTCTAATGTAGGTCGTACTGATTTTTTTATAATTTCGGGGTGGAGAATCGATATCAATTATCAGATAGTCTTTGATATAAATTTGAATCTTCAATTAATATATCGAAAAGTAATGTAAAAATTGAATAATTAATCATCGTAAAACATAATTGAATTAAAAACACACAAATAAATGTTAAGAACAGCTTTTCTTAAAAATATTTATGCATAAATGGATAAATGTTATCGCAATAAAATTCGTAAAAATACATCAAAATAGGCAAAGTTAACTTTTTAAACCGCCAATTTATCTTTAAATTAAAACACATTTCATGAGAAATATCGCCAAAAATTGTAAAAATTATATTCCTGAATACACTTTACACAAGCGCAAATTTATTATTAAAACTACCTGATAACTATTTGAATATTCTTTTTATACCAAACTTTACTTTGCGAAATTTTAGTTTACAACAAAATTACAATTTCGTAAACTGCTTACCCTGTTGTTTTAAAAACTTGATACATAATGTAAACAAATTGACAATATTTTTTAACTTCAATTTTTGTAGAAGTATAATAAAAAATATATGCTGTCAGCAAAAATGCATTCAAACCGAGATATTAGTCATATTTTTTCATGAGTGAATTATACTTATTTTATTTATGTAATTTTATTCATCATTTTGAATTTAACGCGTAATTCGTAATTTCTTAACTCTTTGTCTTAAGCATCTAAAGAAGTGATTGAAAACATTTCAAATAGGGGTCATTTGACGCAGATTTGTTTAAGTTTTAATACAATATAATTGAAAATTTTCTAGAAACTGTACTAAAGATATCTTTCCCATTATCTGTGGTTAAAGTAAAATTAAATTATTAAGCTTAAAAATAAGCCTTATAAAAAATATATTGTGATATTTACACTAATTAATTTCCATTTAAAAATACCTGTAAAAAAGGGAGACACCTCCTAAAAATGCAATATTATTGTATTTTTAAATCATTTTCCTCGTAAATTTTATTTATTTTTTGACAACTGCCATATTAGTTTTTCTACATGTCCCTAAAAATAAGAGTTCTGAAAACCATATAACTTACGAGAAAATCGGTTATTCCGTCTTATCGCAGCCCCCCTATGCAGATATTAAATCTATTTTTGCAAGTGAACACGATATCACGAAATGCTTCGCGGAGAATTTCAAAAATGGCTAGACTACTGCAATAAATAGAGCGTCCGTGATTATTTATCCTACAACATACGTGACGTTTGAATCGCACGGAATGAAGAAGCTTTCAGGTTGATTGGGCAGAATGCACTGAATATATTGTTTATGGGCGAACCAATTAGCGATCAGAGAAGTCATATTTCCTGTAATTTTGTTCGGCCGTGTGATCGATAAGTGCAGCTGCATTGATTTCTCCACCTTGGACGACTCGAGTCATGTGTCGTTTGCAAAAAATATGCTAAAAGATAAAAATAAAATTTGCGAACATCTCTTTGACTTTGAAAAAACTCCCATAAATAATAAAGAAAACTGCCATACCTGGCTTCGTTCAGTTCCTAACCTATCGCAAGCACAAGGAATTTTTCATCCTGCAAAATCGAAATCGAAGGTTTGTTTTGATATTGCGCGATGCTGGTGGATAATTTTATGTACAAAACGTACATGCGTCCTCCTAACACTCGGAATCGACGCAGACGCAGCGTATCATCGTATCATCGCAACGTGAGAACGTGGCAGGCAAACCGCGTCGAAACCACAGTGGAAATTGAAACGAAGCAGGCAACCGAGGGAAAGTGAGGTTATGTTCGTTCTCATCATAACCTTATTTTTAACGATGAAATATGCTATATTCTCGAATCGGCGCTCATGTAATATTGTACAATAACGATAAACTGTTGTCAATGTTGAAATTGCGAGGGGAATTAGAACAGGAAATAATATTGAGGTTGAATACGCGCGACGTGAGAATTACGAGATTTGAATTTGGGCGCCCTTCATGCGTCTTGCTACGGCAGATGCACGAAGGTCAAAAGTATTTTAAAAATAAGGCCGTAGGCATTCGCAGTTCGCATGGTAGAGGACGTTAAGGGACGGGTGGCGTTGAGTTGTAATGGCAAAAAGTTTGCAAAAGGTGAGTAATATTTTGAGTATAAACAAACCGTGAGCAGTGGATGTTAGTGAATGTGGAGAGGGTGTCTTCGCGGAAAATGAGAATGAGACTGGAATAAAGTAAAGCGTGAACGGGAAGGAGGTTTAGGCGTCTCGCTTATCGGGCTGGCACGATTACAGTAGTTTTGTGGGAAAGGAAGGCTCGTGTTCTCGTAGCTCGCTCGACTCGACAATGGCGCCCAAGCCTCGCGAATATTGACGTTGCCGAAAACATTTCCCACGAAATTTGGCTTTTCGCGCATACGTGGGTGGCACTTGCTACGACGCAATTTGTAGTTCTAACCTCGTCGGGGATTACTTCGGGCGCTTATCACATGCAAAATTCTCGCGACGTCTCGTGGAGCTTGCCGAGGTTATGCGAAAAAATGTTTTTGACACGTGTAGTAGCAGCCCGTGAACCCTGAAGGGTTTTACAGTTATACTGCAATGTGGCACATTTGCAGAATCGCGGAGGACGTAGTGTGGGTCTAGAATCGTGATAGAGTTTGAGGTGGGACACCCTCGTGGTAGAGAGTGCATGTCGAGATTGAAAGAGTGTTTTTGTATAGGGTTTAATTTTTAAAAGGTTTAAGGGTTAGCCAAGAGCATCATTATCACGGTGGCTGGGCTACGTTGCGAATCCTTCAGGACAGACAGTTTGGTTGTAGGGTCGGGATTGGAGATAGACAAGATGGACCAGCAGTATTGCCTCCGGTGGAACAATCATCCGGCCAACCTCACCGACGTCCTAAGCTCGTTACTGGCGCGTGAAGCACTCTGTGACGTTACCCTGGCCTGTGTCGGCGAGACCTTCAAGGCGCACCAAACAATACTCTCCGCATGCAGTCCGTACTTCGAAAATATTTTCCTCCAAAACATACACCCTCACCCCATCATATTCCTCAAGGATGTCAACGACACGGAGATGAAGGCGTTACTACATTTTATGTACAAAGGCGAGGTTAACGTGAGTCAGCATCTGCTGCCAATGTTCCTTAAGACCGCAGAAGCGTTACAGATCAGAGGTCTCACAGATAATAGTGTAAATAATAAATCCGAAGAAAAAAGCCCCTCGCCAGAGCCAGAAGCTCAAACCGGTGTCAGGCACACCGACTCCCCAAGTCTTCAGGCTCATCCTGAAAAGAGGAAACGAAAGGTCTCTGGCAACTACGACGTATCCCTCACTGGACCACCCAGTGAACGGTTCTTGTCAGACTCTCAGGTAAGAAAATCTTGCAATCATTTTTTTCATACTCCTTCACATTTATCTTCATTTCAGCTTACGCTTACTATTCCTTACTATTCCTTCATCCTTGTCCCTTTTAAAAATAGAGGTTAGACTCCAAAGTTTACAAAAACATGGTATATGGGGAAAGAAAGAAATAATGTCATCTTTTGAACGTCAAAGAAGAGCATTTTTTTGTAATTTGCTTGACAAAGTAAGTAAATATTATTTTTCTGGTTAGCTGCACAAATAAATCAAATTCTGACCAAGCTAAAAAACTCGTATGACGGTTAACCACTCCAAAAACAATATTGACTTCACATCATGTTCAAAGTAGCGAAATTTTCATTTTATTGCACCTTTAATTAAATTTGTCTCTAAAATACTCTTTCATTCATCAATAATATTCAGGTTTCACAATACTATTTTCCCCATATTTTTTCGTTTTTATCATATTTCTCCTGTTCTCTACATTTTTGCCCCTGTTTTGAAACATTCGTGGAACTTTTGTGTTAAAAAAACGTTAAAATATCGCAGCGATTCGCTTCTTTTTTGTCACTTTTTCAGAATTTAACCATTTTTTCATATTTGTTGCAAGTGCGAATAAATTTACAACAGCCGTTTGTCAAAAAGTGGCCTGACTACTAAAATCATTTCAAACAAACATTCCTTACAGAGGAAAGTGAATCTAACCAAATTTTCTGCTAAGATACCTTTTCCACGATGCATATTCTATGTGCCTTTTCGACAAATTAATCATAGTTTCCCGTATTACTGAATAATTTCCCTGAATTTTATTATTATATGAAGTTTGTTTTTATCGTATTTTCTTTACTGAAGGGTGTTATAATTCACTGTATTTTTTTAATTTTATAAAATTATTGTCGTTCAACGTTGTTAAGTAAATTTTCAGCTTTTTTCTCAGACTTACACCATTTTTATCGAAAGTTATATTTTAACCTCTAATATCACCGGACATTTTAACAATTACTTAGATTCCTTTTCGACAATTTTTATACTTTGTAGTCAATTTTAAGATTAATTAAAGGTTATTAATATACTTTTTATTGTAGAATTCAGTAGAGGACGTGTAATAGGCCCTTCTTGCTTATTTAGTTTCATTTTGACCAAAACCCTACTCAAGCCCCTTTTTGACAAACGGCTTCAGTTTTTAATTTTAAATTTATGACTCGGCATGAATAATTTTAAATAAAACTTTCGAAAGTTAGGCAATTTCATTAAAAACCATGAAGATGTAACCCCTCAAAATTGAAAACATTTACGACACAGGGTACAAAAGCTTATCCAATTACTTTCAATGTCACTTGATAAATGATATCACATACAATTATGCAATTTTTAACGCCTTAAGTTGGAAATGTTAAATTTTGAGCAATTAAAAATAGGATTTCGATAAAAAAATTTTAACTAAAATTTGTTCACTTTTGCAGAGTTCCGGTTTTCATAATTTTTCTTACTTCGCCCTAAAACAATTCTGCACGAAAGCGCACAATTTCTAATTTTTAATATGTTGAAATTGTTATTGTTCTAAATTTGAACTTGTTTGATTTTGCTGTATTCAAATTCGCATAAATGTAAATAATCCAATTTTTTAAGTATCTTAACCGACAATAAAAAAATCGCACACAAAAAAGTGTTCTACATTCGAAAATTATGCGAAAAAGGTTTTTATTTCATAAATTATTTTTTTATAATCTAAAGAGTCGAAATCCAACGTCTAGAATTTCGTAATATGCGAACTTTTTTTTGAACAGAAACAACCGTCTGCAAAATGTAAACGAAATCTAGAGCTCTCCATGTTCCGAGTGTACACTCGGATCAGCTGACACTAAATATAGTCACTGAAAAGCAAAATTAAATAATACCTTCTTTTATAAAGTATTACATTGTGATTTTTTTAAAATACTTTTGAAACCTTTGGTTAACCTGATTTAACTGGAATTTATTGTGTATTATGCAATTAATCTTTGAAGTAATTAAAACCCCTTATTTTTTTAGTTTTTGTAAGTCAATTTTATCGTCTGCGTATTAAATTGAATTTTTATATTGATATTTATTTACGGTAAACAACTTTGTCGATACAGTTTTGTACATTTAATTGCCATTGTCTGATAAATATTCTGATAGACAATATAAGAAAAAGATAACACTTAAATATTAAATATTAACTGACTTGAAACTAGAATTTTAGCTTGAATCCTCGGGTAACAATCTTTGCTAGAGACGTTAAAGAACAATCTCTTAATTAAAGAAATACTTGTTTAAATTATTTTTTTCATGACTGCTTTAATTTTTATGTTTAAGTTTTAGAAGCAAGTATATAATCTATTTTTCATAATACGATCTCAAATCTTCCTACATAGTCATGGACAAGATATTCTGCCCAGTGTCCTTTGAACTTTGAAAACTTTCACTTCCTTGTGGTACATTTAGTAAGCGGTGTTCACTAATTTAAAATACATAGCCAAAATAAAAGATGAAACTGTTTCACAGATTTCTTGAACTCTTTCATTCATTATGTTTTCAAAGCTACTTTATCTTTGAAAGCATACATCAAAAGTTTCATAAAAACTACTTTATTAATTTTCACCTTAAAAAAGGTAACTTCGTTGCAGTCCATTTTTAAAAGCTGAATTTTATTTAGAATTATTTCTGATATTTTTAATTTTACTCTGTACTCTCTTACATAATTCCTAATATTACAACCCGAAATGTTTAAACTATAGAAAAACGTTCAACATTTACAATCCAGGTGTTTATTTTATGTTATGAAGGGAAACAAATCATATGTCACAAGTAATATAGCTGTACTTAGTGGTTTTTTAAAATTATTATGTAACAGCAAGGAAGAACGAGTTCCTTTATCTATAATCTTTTACTTTTTTTTGCCTTACAGGTTAAACAGAGAATTTTTGCTCCAAAGCTAGCCTTAAATTATCAATTTTGTTAAAGGAATAGTTAGGAATAGTTTTTTGTTTTAATGTTTATAGTTGTTATTTATTCAATTTTCATATCATTTGCATGTCTTTAAACCCTTTCATTTCGAAACAATACTTTTGTCAAGTTAATAATCAAACCTTTTTCTACGTTTCAAACGAAAATTATTCGATTTCCTAAATAATGGAAACAGCTGTATTGACAAATGTGAATATGTAACAATGAAGTACGTCATCTTAGCCAAGGCCTCTTTTTACTTCTGTTAATTTTGGAACATTTATAGCACATAATAAACTTTTTAGTCTCGTGGAAAGTACGTAACATGTAGAAAACTTGCCATGTCGTTTTTAACAAAGGATTTTTGTTTTGTTTTTTAACTCACATTTTTTACTTGTACCTCGTATTGTAATTGAATCATATTTATAAGTTATAAGTCAATTTTCTAAATAGACAGGGTGCACAGTCTTCCCCTTTTTTTTCTTAGTTTCCCCTTTTTCCCCTATTCTCAAAAACTTCCCCTTTTTCCTCTTTTCTCTTTAAATATACGATATTTAAAAATACAATATTTGAATCACGCCGAAAATTCTCTGAAATTAGTAAGTGTACCCATTATTGAATAATAATTAAAGCAATCATAGCACTGAAATAATTTATTTATGAATTTTTCCTATTGGTTCAAAAATTATGACGCATTTTTTATGTTTACAGGTTTTACTAGTGAACAATAATAAAAAATTACGAAATTTAAACATACATACATTTTTGGCTCAATAACAATTATTTGAAAATGTGCATAAAGATGTTTTTTTTATTGAGTTATATGCACACATTTTAAAAAAAGTTGAATATGTCGAACCTATTTATTCAGCTTGAACCAAAGAAACCTTTTATTATTTTGCTTTTTCGGAAAAAACTTTTGTTGTGATTTATTATTTTTGCGATTTCATATTTTTTGCCGATTTTGGAACGTTATAAACACCAAGAAAAAATGTTTCCCATGAATAGAAAATAATAACATGTTTCTTTGGTTCAAGCTGAAGAAATTTCAGATTCGAAACATTCCAAAAAACATGTTTTTGTACATTTTCAAAATAATTTAAATGAGGACAAATTTAATTTTGAATTTAAAAAATTTATTTTTGAATTTAAAAATTTAAAAATTGTAAATTAAAAAAAAGAACAGAAGATATTAACTAATTTCAAAAGTTTTTTTCTTTACTTGTTTTGGGTGTCGATAACAAATTGCTATCCCTGATCAGCTCAAACGATTTGATTAATTTTAGCATTTTTACTTCACTCTATTGAAGAGTGTAGTTTTAAATTTACATTGAAAATATTCATTATAGTAAAGAAGAAATTACAAATATTGGAAAGAAATATTTATGAGAACGATGTTAAAAATATTAAAATTGTGTATTTAACTTTTTTTTTTCTAACTTTTTTTTATCACTGTGAATAGATTTCCAACGACCTAAGTATATACAATTTTTTAAAATAAATTCTTGAATGGCAGAAATCATTAAAAAATAATTGAAAATTATTTAAAAATATAACATTTCTCATAAAAAGGTTGTTTTTTCTTTTCGACATGTAAAAATAAATGTTTATTTTTCCCCCTATTTTCCCCTTTTTGAGCTCCTTTTACGCTGTGATCCCTGAATAGAGGATTTTATTACTGATTAAATGTTACAGAGAATCTAAAATATACTGATTGATTTTTGCAAGCAAAGAATACAACTCCTACACCTTGACTCTTACATTAAAATTATTAATTCATTTATAATTGAACAATAGAACTATTCACAAGAAGTAAATAAATTACTTTTCGTCTTAAGTTTTGAATTTCAAACAGTGAGTGTAAAATTCAATTTTCTAAAATACTTTTTTGTTGCCAAGTAAAACACGTGCATAATTTACACCAACAATGTACACGACAATATATAAGCAGGAAATGTGTGTCATAATACATTCATTGCTACAAACGATATTTTCTAGCTTTGCACGACAGAGCTTTAGTTTTTCTTTTTTTAAATTATAGACTATTGCATAATCTTTAGTTATGAAAGGAATTGCAGTGTTCGAAGTTGAAACAAATGAAAAAGCATAACAGAAGTTTTAAAAAGTCGATAGCAGCATATGAATTTGAAAATTATTCTCGTTAAGTTTTGATGGTTTAATTGGTTTAAATTATCATTAAATTATACAGGATTACTTGTCATTACCGTAAAAAGTAGTGAAAATGATGTATGAATATATTTCTGTGTTTTAGAATACCAAATCTTGCAATTTAGCATTTTCAATAGAATAATTTTCTATTGTATAATTTATTTTTTTATCCAAATAATTTATTTTTGCCTACTAGATACTACAGTTTGTTTCTAGTATTTGCCTTTTCTCTTCGTAACCTTGACCTCATTGTACAACGTTCCTTGAACCTGCCAACCTGAGCATCTGTCCATTACACACATTTAACTAGATATTACAGTAATAGTCCGTGAATTACGTCGAAACAATGAGTGAAATTCCCGAAAAAATCCTACTTCCAATATTTGTAATGAGAAAGTTTCGTTAAGGTATCCCTTTTGACATGTCAAAAATTCTAGAACAGATCAATTTCCAAACCGGTTTTTTTTTTCCTGGCAACAGTTCCAAAAGTTACTTTTGCGTGGACGGATAATTCCCATTGCATTTTAGAGCAAACAGTCCAACGGGAAAAAGAAAGAGGACAAAATTATGAGAAAATTTTGTTTAAAAAATAATCCGCTATCTTCTATAGGTTTCGAGTTATGATATATTGAAAAATACCCACTTTTTTAGATTTTCAGCGAAAAATCACTATGTTTCAAAAAACACTGTAAACCTTTGCACCTAATTACTGCGCGGAATAGTGTTCCACCTACAATAGGTCAAAAGTTATGAGCGTCCAAATTTGGCAATTTTTGCCTGTTTTTGCGGGGAAAAAGTGGAGTTTTTTTTTTCAAAATAAATCATGTCAGGGTCAGTTTGCATTAATGATACTGGAGGATGAAATAGAATCTACAAAAATCTACGTACATCTAAAAAAAGTCTTTTTAGTCCTATTATTTTGGGAATTGCAAGGTTTAAAAAATTCCAAGTTTTTTGCATTTTTGACTAAAAACGGCGAAGGGGTGTTTTTGGAAAATACCTCGTTTCCTGTGGATCCTAACACAAAGTTCCCATCGAATAAATGAAAGTGGAGTCAATTTAGCGTAAGTTCAACAAAAAAAGTGTCCTAGCCCTAATAGGTCACGAGATATGACCTTGGAAAGTGCACTCTTCATGGATAGAGGCACCTGAGCGTACCGTAAAGTAGAACTACGGTCATATTTCGACACTTTTATCCCAAATAAGTGTATATAATTCATTAATCATGTATAATACGTCTTTTTTCATTAATAAATAAATAATTGTTTATAACAAAAGCTTGATATCATCACTTATGATTGGCCATTTTTAAGTAGTTTTGCAAAAAAGTGATTGTATTTGATTGAAAATGTGTAATATGTTTTTTTTATCCATAAACAAATATTTTCATTTATAATTAAGCCGCTGGATAGTGAAAGGGCATATAAAATTCACATGGCTGTTCCGGCTGGACCCTGTTGTCTTTAAAATTGATTTTGAAAATTAAATTTTTTAAACATGGCTTCGTAGGAAATTTCATGGCCATATGTTTTAAAAATTTAATTTTCAAAATCGATTTTAAAGACAACAGGGGCCAACCGCAACGGCGACTTTAATTTTATATGCCCTTACACTATCCAGTGGCTCAATTGTTTATAACAAAATCTTATCATAACTACTGTTCATTACTTTTTGAGTAATTTTGTAGTAAAAAAGTAATTAAAATTGATTAAAAATGTGATATATTTTTTTCATCAATAAACAAATAGTTTTTTAATAATTGTTTGTAACATTGTCTTCTAATGAATGCTTTTTCTGCATTTAATTCCATACTTATCATCAAGACACTTGTAATTCGCAGTGATTTCTGTGAATTGTACGTAATATTCTGTGACCATTTTTTCGCATTAAAAATCAGGAAGTAATTGATTAGTTGAAAGTAATTACATATCAAATGTTATTCATTATTTTAAAAAATCAATAAATGAAGGAGTAATTAAATAAATTGGTTGTATCTAAAAGTTCTTTAAATAAAAATTTCATAAAATAGTTCAATATGCTAAAATTAAGTAATTGAAAAATAAAGAGTTAATCAATTAATGGATTAACAAATTATTTATTGTTGAATTTGTTAATTGAATGAATTACGGACTTTATGCATAAGTTTAAACTTTTTTCCCCTTTTTTTCCACATAAACACGTATTCGCACAACACTCAAGAGATTAAGTGTTTATACAAGATAAGCATTATAGATTTCTAAGCTTGGTACAATTTTCTGGAGTGCCTGTATTTTTATGACCTGCGCAGACGGTGAAGTGAGTATGGAATTAAAAGCAGAGAAATTATTTATTAGAAGATATTGTTACAAACAATTATAAAAAATGATTTGTTTAATGATAACAAATATATATCACATTTTTAATCAATTATAATTACTTTTTTGCTACAAAAGTACTTAAAACTGGTTACGACCCGTTTTCGTTATAAACAATTACTAAAAAACTATTTATTTATTGATGAAAGAAAATACATCACATTTTAATCAATTATAATTACATTTTTGCCAAAAAAGTACTCAAAAAGTACTAAACAGTCGTTATAAAAAGATTTTGTTATAAACAATTATCAATAAAAATATTTGTTTATGGCTAAAAAAACATATTACGCATTTTCAATCAAATACAATCACTTTTTTGCAAAACTACTTAAAAATGGTCAATCATAAGTGGTGATAGCAAGCTTTTGTTATGAACAATTATTTATTTATTAATGAAAAAAGACGTATTATTCATGATTAATGAATTATATACACTTATTTGGGATAAAAGTGTCGAAATATGACCGTAGTTCTACTTTACGGTACGCTCAGGTGCCTCTTTTTCATGAAGAGTGCATTTTCCAAGGTCATATCTCGTGACCTATTAGGGATAGGACACTTTTTTTGAAATTACGATAAATTCACTCCACTTTCATTTGCTTTGTATAAACTTTGTCGTAGGATCCACAGGAAACGAGGTACTTTACAAAAACACAACTTTTTCGTTTTTAGTCAAAAATGCGAAAGAAAAAAAAGAAAAATTTGGAAACCTTGCAATTCCCAAAATAATAGGTCTGAATTTTTTTTATTTAATTACGCAGAATTTTATTGACTTTATTTCATGCCCTGGTACCATCAATGCAAACTAAACCTGACTCGAATTATTTTGAAAAAACTGAACTCCACTTTTTTGCCAGTAAAAACAGGCAAAAATGGCCAACTTTGAGGGATCATAACTTGTGACCTATTATAGGTAGGACATTTTTCTTTTTTTTTAATCACAGCAAATTGAGTCTACTTTCATTCACCTGTAATACACTCTTCCGTGCAGTAATTAGGTGCGAGGGTACACAGTGTTTTCTGAAACTTAATGATTTTTTGCTGAAAATTCAAAAAAGTGTGTATTTTTTAATATATCATAACTCGAAACCTATGGAAGATGCGGATTATTTTTTAAACCAAATTTTCTCATAATTTCGTCCTCTTTCTTTTTCCCGTTGGACGTTTTGCTCTAAAATGCAATGGGAATTATCCATCCACACAAAAGTAACTTTTGAAACCGTTGAAAAAAAAAAAAAAAAAAACGGTTCGGCAATTGATCTGTTCTAGCATTTTTGATATGTCGACGTAATGCCTGGACTATTACAAATTTTAAGGAAATATGTATTACAAAGAGTGTAGAAATTGCTAAAAAGTGGAATGAATTTCAAACTAAATAGAATTTTGGTCCTAAAAAATAGTGTTGGTTCTCCTACTCCAGGATTTTTGTCTAAAATTAATTGAAAACCTGTTACTTAAATATTTGCTTCGTAAAAAATGGTGCAAATAGTTGCAGTGCAAAATAAAAAAATAATGGAGGATAGCTTAAGTGTTTATTCTTTCTTTTTTTTCAGGCCTCTTCACAATGTAGTTACAAATCAAGTCCTACGGTGATTCCAAAGTTAAATAACACTATAGGAGGTGATATAGAGGATGCAAGTCGACCTATATCTCCTACGTCTCAACCGCAAGCCCCAATTAAACAGGAACTGGATCATCATATGCCTGATTTCCATGACAACATTTCCCTACCAGTAAGTAATTAATTTTTTTTTTGATTTTGTCATATGAGTAGTAGTTTAGTCTGCTGGCTGATTTTTAATTGCTGTAGAGGAGAGAAGGGTACGTTGGCGCACCTAAAAGACAAACTGAATTTGAAATAAAAATATACAACCGTAAATAATGGAAAAATTTGCTTTGTGTAGTTTCGTATATTGGCTATAGTAAGTGAAAGAATGTTTTTTAAAATAAAAAATATATAAAGTAGGTTATTGTTAGTTTTTCTAAAGTACTGCACCTGCGTCAAGTTACCCGCCACTTCGGGTAATTTTGCACACCACAATTATTGTTTGATATTACCAGATATTAATAATTAATTGATTTCATATCTTTCAATCAAATTACATAGCTCAATATTATAAGAATTTATTTTAATTTCAAGTCAGTCTAGAGGTAACACATAACGGTAAGGAACAACTCAAACCAGTACACAGCCTGACATGCGATTTACATTTTTTCCACGGATTGTTCATTAATTAAATATGTTTCGCATAAAAGCCTCATTTATTTAATGAAAATCTTTTTCCTTATTATGAGTTCAAATATAAAATATTATAAAAGCGACGTGCGCCAACTTACCTACTATGTAATTGCAAAAACTCTAAATAATTATTTCGCATTTGTGAAATAATAAAATTCAGGAATGCGTCTGGATTTGAATTTCTGTGGGACGAAGGTATAGAATTAAAGCTCTGAAGAAAATAATTTGCAATTGTGTACATTAGGGCTTACGTCGTTGGCTTTATTACAATTAAGAATGTGTGATTGTTTCATAAAAGTATGCTTGTTTGTAGAGTAACGTAGGTTTTGTGTAAGCTCTTTCATTTGTAATCAACATGTTGAGGTATCTGATTTGACAACTGTTAATTAAATTAAGTCCGTAAAAAAGTATATTTTTACAGTAATTTTCATTAATTCTCTAAAATGTTAAGAGAAAAATGAGAAAAATAAACTAATAAATTTTTGCAGACATATCTTGAAAGTATTCAGGTCTAGAATTTTGGACATGAATTTTTAACTTTATTAAGTAGTTTAAATATGTCTTAAAGGTTGATTTATTTGGTAAATTTACGTAGGCTGAAATCAATTTCAATTATTTCAATTTTCAAGATTCATAAATTAAATAACAAATACATTATTTTAACCAACGTGGCACATCAGTTCCCTCAAGCATATACACCTGTGCTTATACAGCCATCAGTCTTCAAATTATTCACAAATATCGTTAATATCGTTAAAGGAACCGCAACTGAAATTTTAACTTTTGTATTAGTTGAAGGTTAGCAGTACATAACTAGATAACCAAAATTCTGATCGAAACTGGGTTTATTGCATACAAAATTAATAAAAAATCAAATCCACATTGTGGTAAAAGGATTTTTTCAAAATATCACTTTTTTATACAATAATTTTAAAAAATGTTAATAAAATTTTAGTCAAAATTTAGTTGAAATTTTAACGTAGTAATAATTTTGTTCAACTTTTTAGCATTGATAGTTCTTGAAATTATTATCGGTCAATGAAAAAATATGTATATTATCTTAGTTCTCTCGGATTTTTAACAAAAAAATGTCTGTCATACTGTCATATCGCGATCTTTAATTTTTATTTTCTCGGAACAGAATAATTTTTTTTTGTGTAGCATTTTTTATTTTCATTCCGCATCCCTATATCTCGTAAGAAAGTTTTTATTTTTGGACCAAATAAAAAATTATTTTTTTAATCGCTATCCAAAGCAGATTTTGAAAACTGACGAAATTTAAATCTCAAAATTCTCGGTGGATTTTCTCGGAATTGGGTACATTTCCAATTTCAGGTTAGTGTCACTTTAAGATTTTCAACTTCCACATCCATTTCCTCGATCCTAGATAACTTTTTTTAGTCAAACTTTTCTGACCTGAATTCAGCAACTATTCAGTTCGGAAGTAGACTGTTGTTTAATCTTTAAATAGTGATTTAAATTTTACAGAATGTTTTTTCGCTGTTATAAAAAATGCCAACTTTGTTGGTTGTCTAGTTCTGTATGACCACCCTTCAATTATGAAAAGTTGAAAATCTTTCTAAGACGTTTTGAATGATAAATCATGTAAACAGAAGAAAATATTGAAAAATTTGAAGTATGCGTTGTCTTAATATTCAATAGATAAATTGCCGATTGTTCAGCTTCTTAAGTTTTGTTTCTTATTAAAGAGTCTTAGCCATGGTTTTGGAATTTAGATTCATGTACTTCGTGTATTGAGAAGAATTAACTCTTGTCTGTACAATTATGTCTTTGAACTATCTTAACTATATGTTGATTGTTTTTAGTAGTAGGAAACGAGTCCGTTACAAAGGCAGACTCAACAATGTGAAAACCTAGTTTAAAAAAGCATAGTTTCGTTATTCTTCCCCTTAGAAAGGACACAAAACGACTGTCGTCCTACTACTGCTCAGTCGAATCAAACATGGGAAGGAAGGGATTGTCTATTGTTGAGATAAAGAATTGGTTTTTCGATCATTGGGGAACAAAATTGAAATGTGTTGATTAAACACAGATCCTTTCCTTCTCTGTTGACAGACTAGTTTCGAGTGGGAGGTTCAAAGAGATGGGAAGATTGACGAAACTATGGATAATCAGAATTTGGCTCATCTCAACCAACCCAGTATGGCTGTGCAAGTGTCTCGAGAGAACGCTATCATGGCAGGAGGCTCGTTATATATCAATATGACATCAGCTCTGCCCGAATACCAGGGAAATTTATATAAACCCATAGATAATCAGTTTTTATCCCCTGTGCCTTCACATTCTCAATCTACTTGTAATACAGAATATGCCATGCCTCTAGATTCCATGCCTCAGAGTCAGATTAATTGGAAATCCCCGTATGAGGATGAACACGCGAAAAATGAGTCAAATATAAATACCGTGAGGCAGAACGTTTCAGTTATTCAGTCGACAGTTTGTGCCCCCGCGCAACGATCTGCGACTGGTAGAAAAGCAGGAAAATTCAAACCTAGTTGGCTAGATGCGTACTCGTGGCTTCAATACGATCAACAGTTAAATCTTATGTTTTGTAAATACTGCAGAAAATGGAGCGATACCATTCCGGAAATTCGAACTTCATTTGCCGCCGGTAATGGCAACTTTAGACTCGAGATTGTAAACCACCATGATAAATGCAAAGCCCACAATATTTGCGTTTCCAAAGAAGGCGAACATAAAAAGAGATTTGCTTACGGAAATTAATTCCATTTTTTTCTGGTTGAAAGCTTTTTGTACTTACGAATGTTTTTATTTGAAAGGACTCAAATCGCGTCGGTTTGAACGTTAATTTCTTTCTTACGAGTTATGTACCTACTTTATTATTTTTAATGTTATTTTCAATAAGTTTAGTTTTAAGAAATTTAGTCTTAGACGGAAATATTGCGGCTAATTTTCTTTTCTTAGATAGATAGATCTTCTGTAGCATCACTGATAGAAGGAATGCCAAAGTAGAGAATTTTGTAGTGATCTGTGTCTGTGATGAAATTTTCTTATTTTAATAAAGAAGTAGAGTTCCTTGCTGTAATTATTCATGGTTACCATAGCTTTTAGAGTTAATTATCAGCAGGAAAGATAGATGATCAATGCATTTTCTTTAAACTAGTCACTTCTTTGATAATATGGTATTCATTCAAACATTTCAACATATTGCTTGACTTTTCTTGATGTACAAATGATTTATTTTTTTAACTATTATTTTTTGTTTGACATTTTATTTTCTAGGTATTGTAGAAATATCCTTTCCCATTCAATGCACACGATTTTATACTTGACATTCCTGCAATTATATTCTATTTTTGCAAAATTAAAGTGCCATGTTATTGCACAATACTAGTATTTTCTTGAAAAAACTATTTCCAAGGTTACTATTATTTAATATTTTTTCAATATAAATTCTAAAAAACTGGTTTAATGTTAGTATTTATTTCAGGGAGTACTTTTTCGAAATAAGTAGGGTGAGAATAAAGAATGCAGTAGTGGCATTTGTTAATTTAGCCCTAGGAGATTACCTTCTTAAATTTAGAGTGCATGTTATTTGCAATATAGATAGTAAGGGCGTCAAGAAAATTATGCTAAGCAGTGAACAATTAGAAATTTAGTTATCTCGACTTAGAACGAAAGTTTCGTTTGAAATCCTTATCGGTTTTCAGATAAGAATGCTGCGCTTAAAATCTTTGTACATTATTACTGAAATATAATAAACTGTTTTTATTTCATGAACGTTGTTTTAAGATCTTTCACTTGAAATTAGGCTTAACATTTTCTTTTAAACCAACAGATACAATTGGCAAAAATATCTGCCACTTCGACTTTTCAATTTATTAAAATGTGTGTTTTAAAAGGTCATTATTTGCCGTGTGCAGGGTCATCCAGTTGGATTACTAGGTGAAGATGGAGGACCGACGACAGGAACGCAAAATGACAGTGTACAGGGAATAGAATCATCCGAACATCACAATCCGCCCGAAATGCTTGATGGTCTTGATGGTAAGATTTTTCAAACATTTTAATTGAAATTTGATTTTGAGCTAACATACTTCCTGGTGTACCTCCGGCTGCTTGAAGGATACCTTTTACTTAAATTTTACTTTCTTATTTCTTGTTTCATTAAAGCAGTATGTATTGCACGTGAAAATACTGAACAATCAGTTACAGAGATTAATATTATCGCTAATATCTTTCAATATAATGGAATTAAGCAGTGCCATGAGAACGGGACGTAGGTTAGTTCTATGAAATCGAGGGAGAAATGCATGAACGTTTGCGATGAGACCTCAAAGTGAAAATTGGTATTCTAGTCATGTAAGACGGGCATCCCTCTATTTCCAAGTCTGGCAAGCCTAGTCGAGTGTTAAGTCTGAAGGACGGGGAATATACATTTATATATATTTTACATGTATATATATATATAAATATATATATAAATATATATATATATATATAT
>JAABKJ010000995.1:0-31977 GCA_011634705.1 Andricus grossulariae
TCAAAGTTTAACTATTTGATTGAAAATTCAACTATTTTGTTAAAAATTAAACTATTTATTTGAAAAGTTGAATACGTTGGAGAAAATCAACTTTTTTGTTAAAAATTAATAGTGTTGGGTGGAAAATTCAACTGTATTGTAGAAAACTTATCTTTTTTAGTTGAAAATTCAAAACTTTGGTTGCAAATTCAACTATTTCGGTAGAAAGTTCAACTGTTTGGTGAAAAAATCAACTATTTATTTGAAAAATTAACTTCTTGGTTTAAAATTAACTTTTATGTTAAAAATGCATCTATTTTGTTAAAAATTAAACTATTTATTTGAAAAAGTAATTACTTTGTATACAATTTTTGTTCTTAAATTAATTTTTTAAACTGAAAATGTAACTATTCCATTTTTGGTTGAAAAATTATCTTTTTCAGTTGAAAAACCATCTTTCTTAGTTGAAAATTAAACTATTTGGTTATAAATTAAACTATTTATTTAAAAAATTACCTACTTAGTAGAAAATTAACTTTTTTGCTGAAGAATCATAGTATGGGGTGGAAAATTAAACTGTTTTGTCGAAAACTTTTCTTTTTTAGTTGAAAACTTATCTTTCTTAGTTGAAAGTTTAACTATTTAGTTTAAAATTCAACTGTTATGTTAAAAATTACACAATTTATTTGAAAATTTAACTACGTGGAAGAAAATTAAACTTTTTTGTGGAAAACTCTTCTTTCTTAGTTGAAAATTTAAAACTTTGGTTGCAAATTCAACTATTTTGGTCGAAAATTCAACTATTTGGTAAAAAAATCAACTATTTATTCGAAAAATTATCTTACTGGTAGAAAATTAACTTTCTTGCTAAAACTTCTATTTTTGGATGAAAAATTATCTGTTTTAGTTGAAAACTTCTCTTTCTTAGTTGAAAATGCAACTACTTTGATATAAAATACAAATATTTTGTTGAAAATTAAACTATGTATTTAAAAAATTATCTAGTTGGTGAAAATTGTTTATTTTTGTTGTTGTTGGAAATAATTCTTTGAACTGGAAATGTAACTATTCCGTTTTTGGATGAAAACTTATCTTTCTTAGTTCAAAGTTTAACTATTTGATTGAAAATTCAACTATTTTGTTAAAAATTAAACTATTTATTTG
Source organism: Andricus grossulariae (assembly GCA_011634705.1). Lineage (NCBI taxonomy): Eukaryota > Metazoa > Arthropoda > Insecta > Hymenoptera > Cynipidae > Andricus > Andricus grossulariae. The sequence continues at coordinate 1,144 of JAABKJ010000995.1, forward strand.
AAAAGTTGAATACGTGGAAGAAAATTAACTTTTTTGTTAAAAATTAATAGTGTCGGTTGGAAAATTCAACTATATTGTAGAAAACTGATCTTCTTTAGTTTAAAATTTGGTTTAAAATTCAACTATTTTAGTAGAAAATTCAACTATTCAGTGTCAGTTTGAAAATGTATCTGTTTTCTGGAAAATTCATCTTTTTTAGTTGAAAAATCAAAACTTTGGTTGCAAATTCAACTATTTTGGTAGAAAATTTAACTATTTGCTGAAAAAATCAACTATTTATTTGAAAAATTAACTACTTGGTTTAAAATGAACTTTTTTGTTAAAAATTCAACTATTTTGCTAAAAACTCGTCTTTTTTAATCCAATTTAACTGGTATAAAATTAATTTCTTTCAATATTTTTTTTTAAATGAGCTGTAACTATTCCATTTTTTGATGAAAACTTCTCTTTTTTAGTTGAACAATTATCTTTCTTAGTTAGAAATTCAACTATTCTATTAGAAAACTCAGCTATTTTGTCAAAAATTAAGCTATTCAGTTGAAAACTTAACTACTTGGAAAACAATTTTTTTATCATAAATCAACTTCTTAAACTGAAAATGTAGCTATTCCATTTTTTGATGAAAACTTGTCTTTTTTAGTTGAAAACTTATCTTTCTTAGTTGAAGTTTTAATTAGTTTGTAAAAATTAAACTATTCATTTGAAAAATTACCTACTTGGTAAAATTCATTTTGTTGTTGTTGTTAAAAATTAATTTCTTAAACTGAAAATATAACTTTTTAATTTTTGAGTGAAAATTCAACTTTTTTGGTTAAAAAATTATCCTTCTTAGTTGAAAATTCAAATATTTTAGTAGAAAATTGGTCGAAAATTAATTTTTTGGTGAAAATGCATGGATTTAAGTGAAAATTCTACTGTTTTGTGAAAATTCAACTATTTTGTTAAAAGTTAAACTATGTATTTGAAAAATTATGTACTTGGTGAAAATTTTGTTGTTGTTGTTTTTGTTAAAAATAATTCTTTGACTTGAAAATGTAACTATTCCATTTTCCATTTTTGGATGAAAACTTATCTTTTTTAGTTGGAAATTCAACTATTCTGGTAGAAAATCCAACTATTTTGTTAAAAGTTGAACTATGTATTTGAAAAATTATCTACTTGGTGAAACATTTTTTTTTCTTTTTTTTTTAATAATTCTTTCAACTGAAAATGTAATTATTCCTTTTTTTGATGAAAACATATCTTCCTTAGTTGCAAGTTTAACTAGTTGGTTTAAAATATAACTATTTTATAAAAATTAAACTAATTATTTTAAAAGTTTACAACGTGGAATAAAATTAACTTTTTTGCTGAAAATTCATAGTTTCGGGTGGAAAATTTAACTGTATTGTGAAAAACTCATCGTTTCTAGTTTAAAATTTAAAACTTTGGTTACAAATTTAACTATTTTGGTAGAAAATTCAACTATTAAGTGTCGGTTTGAAAATTCAGCTTTTTGGGTATAAAACACTAATCTTCATTTTTGAAAATTCATCTTTTTGGCTGTGAATTCAATTTTTTTCTTAAAAATTCTTTTTTGGTTGAGTTTAACTGGTCAAAAATTCGTTCTTTTTGTTATTGAAAATTAATGTGTTAAGATGAAAATGATCTGAAAATTTAAATATTTTATTGGTCGAAAATTGAACTATTTTGTGAAAAACTCAACTATTTATTTGAAAAATTAACTAACTGGTAGAAAATTATCCTTTTTGCTGAAAATTCTATTTTTGGATGAAAGCTTATTATATTTAGTTGATAACTTATCTTTCTTAGTTAAAAATTCAACTATTTTGGTAGAATACGCAACTATTTTATTAAAAATTAAACTATGTATTTAAAAAATTATCTACTTGGTGAAAAATTGGTTTTTTCTTTTTGTTAAAAATAATTCTTTGAACTGAAAATGTAACTATTCCATTTTTGGATGAAAGTTGTGAAAATGTTCTGCAAATTCAAATATTTGGTAGAAAATTCAACTATTCGGTAAAAAGATGAAGTATTTTTTTGAAAAATTACCTACTTATAGTAGAAAATTAATTTTTTTGCTGAAAATTCATAGTTTCGGTGGAAAATTAAACTTTTTTGTGGAAAACTCATCTTTTTTAGTTAAAAATTTTTCAATTTGGTTGCAAATTCAACTATTTGGGTAGAAAATTCAACCATTTGGTGTCGGTTTAAACATTCATCTTCTTGGGTACAAAATTCATCTTCTTGTTTGAAAATTAATCTTTTCGGCTGTGAATTCAACTTTTTTTTTTAATTTTTCTTTTTTGGTTTACTCTAACTGGTCAAAAATTCGTTTTTTTGTTGTTTTTGTTGAAAATTAAAGTGTTAAACTGAGAATGATCTGAAAATTCAAATATTTTGGTAGAAAATTCAACTATTTGGTAAAAAGATGAACTATTTATTTGAAAAATTACCTACTTATAGTAGAAAAATAATTTTTTTACTGAAAATTCATAGTGTCGGTGGAAAATTAAACTTTTTTGTGGAAAACTCATCTTTTTTAGTTCAAAATTTTTTAATTTGGTTGCAAATTCAACTATTTTGGTAGAAAACCAACTATTTGGTGTCGGTTTGAAAATGTATCTGTTTTATGGAAAATTCATTTATTTTGTTGCAAATTTGTCTTTTTCGGTAGAAAATTTATCTTCTTTCTTAAAAATTCATCTTTTGGGCTGTGAATTCAACTTTTTTGTTGCAAATTCTTCTTTTTACTTCCTCATATAGAGGAAGGTTTGTAATGGTCTTTGTGTGGATGTGTGGGTGGACGTCATACTTTTTTGTGAACACGATAACTTGAAAATATTATATATAAAATATTCACTGGATTTTTTTTAGCACTTAATAATAATTAAAAAATCGCTTTTTATAGTAAAACTTTTTTCATTTACATAATTCAAAGTTGACACAAGAGTATAAAAGATTCATTGGTTCGAGCCGAATCGATTGACCTATAATATCAATACATTTTATTAAAGAGTAGGGAAGTTATGGTAGTTCATATATTTTAAAAATCGGTTTTTTATGGTAAAACTTTTTTCCTTAGCATAAATCAAAGTTGATGCGAGGATAGAAAAGATGTGTTGGTTCGATACAAATCGATTGACCTATAATATTGATATATTTTATTGAAGAACAAGAAAGCTATGGTAATGCATAATATTTGAAAATACAGTTTTTTGCAGTAAAACTTTTTCCACTAACATAATTCAAAGTTGATACATGAATAAAAAAGATTCCTTGGTTCGAGATGAATCGATTGACCTATAATATGAATACATTTTATTGATGAGTAAGGAAGTTATGGCCATGTATATTATATTAAAAATCGATTTTTATAGTAAACATGTTCTCATTTTCATAAATTGAAGTTAATGTGAGAATAGAAAAGATGTGTTGATGGGAGACAAATCCATTGACTTATAATATTGATACATTTTATTGAACAGTAAGGAGCTATGGTAATGCATAATATCCGAAAATACGGTTTTTGAGAATGACATTTTTTTCATTACCATAATTCAAAATTGATTTTGAATTTTTTGTTAAAAATTCGTCTTTTTCGTTGAATTCCACTCTTTTTTATTACAACATTGAAATAATTTTTTTTGAAAAATTCAACCTCTTGCTTGAATGTTAATTTTTTAAATTGAAAGCTTAAATTAGCATAAAGCTGGCAAAGGAATAGGGTGCGATAGAATTTCCCCCTTCCCTTTCCAGCTCGAAAAATTACCATTTTAAATAAAAAATTTGATTTGTCTGATTCTTCTTTTTGGTTCAGTTTAACTGGTCAAAAATTCGTTATCTCTGTTGTTCAAAATTAATTTGTTAAACTGAAAATGTTCTGAAAATTCAACTGTTTCGTAAAAATATGACTTTAAGGGGGGAGGGGGGGTACGGTTATCAGCGAAAAGTTTTGGGGGAGAGGGTCAAAAATAGGCTCAAATTGGTAACGTACTTTATGGACGACCCCTGAGAAGAAATTTCGAGAATTTGACAAACTCGCTACCTGCATAGAAACCGCCTGGTCGTAATCTGCAGCACAGCCAAAGTGGTGCATAGTAGTTGAGTCGAAAATCTTGTCAAGGCGACATGGCGCCTGATTGGCTGATATTGCTTACCTACCGGACGTTTTTGTCACTCGGAAGTTATCTCATAATTTCTTTGAGCTGTCAGAGAGAGCCTCCTCGTATACAGCCTGTGTTTACTGTTTCCTTCGTTAAATGACTGAAAATGACTTACCCTTAAAGTTTAAACCGTTTTCTCCCGAGGGGATCGAGGCCAGACAGAGGGCCCTAACGAAAACGAACAAAGGGTACAAGTAGAAGAGCATAAGTACATAAGCGTAATCTGGAAGCAAGTAGGAGGGATACTTTTTTCCTTCTTATCCCTCGGGAGAGCGTGTAATCTGTTCGAAGTAGCTCTACAACATTTCTTCGACTTGTCAAGGAGGGAAAAAACGTGTCTTATTTACCAGTTTTTTGCCCCTCGGGACTTTCCCATGTGTTGGGAAAAATTCATCGGAAGAAATAAGTATCTTTGATATTTTTATAACATTCCCCGGGTTCAAATTTAGTTTTGTAAATAAATATCAACACACTTCTCCGGAGAAAAAAAACTTCCCCTTTTGAATAGAGAGAGAATAGTAACAAAAAACTGAAATAGTAGATATGGTAAAAATAGTAAAATTCTACAATTTATGTAGTCAGCACCACTCTTCTAAAATTAGATCAATCTTATTTTTTATTTACAAATAAACTATATTTGACCAATTTTTGGTAGAAAATTGATCTTCTAACGACTTGTTTGAAAATTTGACTATTTCGTGGAAAATTCGTTTTCTTGTCTGAAAAAAAATTTTTTTTAGTTGAAAATTTAATTATCCTAGTTAGAGATTCATTATCTTAATTCAGAATCCAATTCTTTGGTTGTAACTGATTTGTTGATATTTCGTTTCTTGTTTGGTTCAAAATTAATTTTTTTTCAAATAAAAATTCAATAGTTCCATTTTTATTGTAAATTTTTATTTTTTAGTTAACAATTCAAATATTTTGTTAAAAATTCATGTAGAGGAAAGAAGTGTCTGTAATTTATCCAGACTTTTAGAAATTTTAGTTGAAAATCGATATCTTTGTTTAATTTCGTTTTTTGAAAATTCAACTATTTGGTTGAAAATTCCTGTTGAGGGAAAAAGGGTCTGTGATTCATATAGTCAATCCACTCTTCTGGAATTAGGTCATTTTTTTCTAATCAAATAATCTGTATTTAAACGACTTTTGTTGGAAAATTTATCATTGAACGACTTGGTTGCAAATTTGATTATTTTGTTGAAAATTCGTTTTTTTAGCTAAAAAATATTTATGTTTCATTTGAAAATTTAACTCTTTTAGTTAAAGATTCATCATTTTAGTAGAAGAAACATCTCTTTAGTTAACAAATTTAATTATTTTGTTGAAAATTCATTTTTTTGGTTCAAAATTAATTTTTTTTAATGAAAATTCAATTGTTCCATTTTTTATTGTAAATTTTTATTTTCAAATTGAAAAATCAATTATTTTATTGTAAATTCATATTGACGGAGGAAGGGTCTGTGATTTATATAGTCAGCATCCACTCTTCTAGAATTAGATAAATATTCTCTTTTTTTAACAAATAATCTATATTTGAACGATTTTTGGTAGAAAATTTATCTCGAAAGACTTTGTTGAAAATTTGACTATTTGGTTGAAAATTCGTTTTTTTAGCTAAGAAATATATATATTTTTAATTGAAAATTCATTTATTCTCGTTAGAGATTCAACATTTTAGTTGAAAATCCATCTGTTTGGTTGCAACTAATTTGTTGATATTTCGTTTCTTTTTTGGTTAAAAATTAATTTCTTTGAATAAAAATTCAATAGTTCCATTTTTTATTGTAAATTTATATTTCTTAGTTGGAAATTCAACTATTTTATTAAAAATTCATGTAGAGGAAAGAAGGGTCTGTGATTAATCCACAGTTTCAGAATTAGAAAAATCTTTTTTATTGATGAATAATCTATATTTGACCAATTTTTGGTAGAAAATTGATCTTTCAACGACTTGGTTGAAAATTTGATAATTTTTCTTAAATTCGTTTTTTAGTAAAAAAATATATATAATTTTAATTGAAAATTTAATTATTCTAGTTAGAGATTCATCATTTTATTTGAAAATTCATCTCTTTGGTTGCAACTAATTTGTTGATATTTCGTTTTTTTTTTGTTTTTTTTTTTTTTGTTAAAAATTAATTTCTTTGAATAAAAATTCAATAGTTACATTTTTTATTGTAAATTAATATTTCTAAGTTGGAAATTCAACTATTTTATTAAAAATTCATGTATAGGAAATAAGGGTCTGTGATTGATCCACAGTTTGAGAATCAGAGAAATCTTCTTTTTTTATTGATAAATAATCTATATTTGACCAATTTTTGGTAGAAAATTGATCTTCTAAAGACTTGGTTGAATATTTGACTATTTTGTTGAAAATTCGTTTTTAGGTCGAAAATATATTTTTTCCAATTGAAAATTAAACTATTCAGTTGAAGAATAATCATTTTAGTTGAAACTCAATCTCTTTGGTTGAAAATGCAACTATTTTGTTGAAAGTTCCTTTTTTTAATTTAAATTTTTCGATTAAAAATGCAATAATTTGGTTCAAAATTGAGGTATTTTGTTAAAAATTTGTCTTTTTGGTAGATAAATTGATTTTTCAACGACTTAGTTAAGAATTTGACTATTTTTTTTTAAATATTTTTTTTGTTTGGTTTAGAAATAATTTTTTCAAATTTTAAATTGAACTATTCTAATTAAAGATTGATCATTTTAGTTGAAAATGCATCTATTTGGTTGAAAATTTTAGTAGTTTGATTAAAAATTCCTTTTTTTTGTTTGTTCAAATTTCATTTTTTGAAATGAAAATTTATCTGTTTCATTTTTGACTGTAAATTTATATTTTTCAATTGAAAATTTAACGATTTTGTCGAAAACTGAGGTATTTTGTTCAAAAAATGTCTTTTTGGTAGAAAATTTGACTATTTTGTAAATAATTCATTTTTTGTGAAAAAATAATTTTTTTAAATGGAAAATTGAACTCTTCTAATTAAAGATTGATCATGTTAGTTAAGAATCCATCTCCTTGGTTAAAAATTCAAATAGTTTGTTGAAAACTCTTTTTTTTTTTGTTTAAAATTCATTTTTTTCATGAAAATTGAACTGTTCCATTTTTTACTGTAAACTTATATTTTTTATTTGAAAATTTTACAATTTGTTTACAAACTTAGGTATTTTGTTCAAATTTGGTCTTTTCGGTAGAAAATTGATCTTTCAACGACTTGGTTCAAATTTGACTATTTTTTAGAAAATTCTTTTTTTTTGTTAAAAAATAATTTTTTTAAATTGAAAATTGAACTAATCTAGTTTGAGATTCATCATTTTAGATATTGTAGTTGAAATTTTATCTCTTTGATAGAAAATTTAACTATTTTGTTAAAAATTCATTTTTCGTTGAAAATTCATTTTTTAACTAAAAATTGAACTATTCCATTTTTAGAGGTTTATAACGGAAAATTTGACTATTTCAGTCGAAGGTTCCTCATTTTAGTTGAAAAATCATCTGTTAGAAAATTCAACCATTATTGGTTGAGAATCCAGCTTTTTTGGTTAAAAATTGTATTATTTGGTTGAAAATTTAAGTATTTTTATCAAAATCCAACAATGTTGATATAAAAAGCATTTTATTTGGCTGGAAATTCATAGATTTTGTTGAAAATTCGTCTTTTAGATTAAAAATTTAAGTTTTGGTAAAAAAATTAACTATTTTGTTGAAAATTCAACTGTTTTGTAGAAACTTGGCCCTTTTGGCTTGAAAGTTTAACAATTGGGTGGATTTTTTCTCTTTATTGACTGAAGATTCTTTCTTGGTTGAGAATTTAACTTTTTTGTTGAAAATTCATTTTTTGGTTAAATTCATCTGTTTTTATTTTAAAAATAAAATCTTTTTTGGTTAAAACATCAACTATAAAATTTGTCATTTCTTTCATTGAACTCCTTTACTAAAAATTATTTTCCTTGGTTGAAAATTTAACTATTTTGTTCCAAATTCTTCTTCTTTTTTCGTTGAAAATAAACTTTTTTAGCTAAAAATTGAACTATTACCATATTTAACTGAATTGACGAAAAAAATTGCATTCCAATTGTTTCTATCCAAATATTTAACTAAATAATTTAATTTTTAATCTAAAAAAGAATCATTTCACACCAAAAATCGAGTAGTTAAATTTTTATTGAGGATAATTAATTTTCAATTAAAAAAAAGGGATTTTCTATAAAAATTTTTTATTTTTTATCAAATGGTTCAATTTTATACAAAGTTGTTGAATTCTTAAGCCAAGAAGACGACCTTTCTATGAAACAGTTGAATTTTTAACGCGACAATATGAATTTTCAACAAAAAAGTTAATATGCGACCAATCAGTTGAATTTTAAACAAAATGGTTAAAATTTTAGATTAAAAGATTAATTATTAACAACAAAGAAAACGAATTCTCAGCTAAAATTGTGTGTCTTCGATCAAGAAAAGTGAAATTTTAAGAAAGTAGTTTAAATATTAACCAAAGATGATATTTCAACAAAAAAAGATTTTAATTTAAAATAAAAAACAATTGGATTTATCCAGAAAAAACGAAATTTGAACCAAATATTTAATTTTTCTATTAAATTGGTTAATTTTTGATAAAAAATACGAAATTGTTACAAAACAGTTCCAACAATGTACATGTGATATTTATCCAAATTTATTTTGATTAATTTTTAGTTTATAATTTGACATTTCTACAATTTTTTAACTAAATATTAGAATTTTAAATCTAAAAAAGAGGAATTTTTACCCAAAAATGGAGTGACTACATTTTTATTGAGGAGAATTAATTTTCAACAAAAAAAAAAGAAATTTCCATGAAACAGTTTAATTTTGTACCAAAAAGTTTAATTTTATACTACATTGTTGAATTTTCAGTAAAAAAAAATTAATTTTTAATAAGAAAGAAAAACGAATTTTCAAGTAAAATTGGGAATCTTTAACAAAAAAATGAACTTTCAACAACAAAAAATATTTTTATTTAAAATGAAAAACAGTTGGATTTCACTAAAAAAGTCAAATTATCAAATAAATAGTCAAATTTTCTATCAAATTAATTAATTCTTGAGTCAAAAATGCTAAATTTCTACAAAACAAATGAATTTTCAACAAAAAAGTTAATTTTTAATCAAACAGTTTAATTTTTCACCAAATTAATTAATTTTTCAGCAAAAAATGCGGAATTTGTATAAAAATTTGAATTTTCAACAAAAAAGTTAATCTCCAAGCGGAACAGATTATTTTGTAAACAAGAAAGATCAAATTTCTCCAGAAAGAGATATATTTTCAAAACAAAAACAAATTTTCAATCAAATTGTTAAATTTCAAAAGACACAAATTTTCAGTTTAAAAAATTAATTTTGAATAACACAGAAAAACGAATTTTCAACTGAAATTGGGATTCTTTAACTAAGAAAATGAACTTTTGACAACAACAAAAATATTTTTATTTAAAATGAAAAATAGTTGGATTTCACCAAAAAAGACCAATTTTCAACCGAATAGTTGAATTTTCTACCAAATTAATTAATTTTCGTGCCAAAAGTGCGAAATTTGTACAAAAAAGTTGAATTTTCAACAAAAAAGTTCATTTCCAAGCGAAATAGATTATTTTTTAAACAGATACACTTTTAAAACAAAAATTTAAATGCAAAACAAAATAGTTGAATTTTTAATTAATAAAAAAATTATTCAGTCGAAAAAGAAAAAAATTTTCAATGCAATTGTAGGATTTCATGAAAAAAAAGTTTTCAACAAAACAGTTCAATTTTCAACCATGAAGTATGACTTTTTATCAAAATTGTTCGATTATACAACAAAATAATTCGATTTTAAACCAATTAATAACATTTTCAAATAAAAAAGATAATTTCTCAACAACAAATTTAATAGCAGACTTTTTAACCCAGAAGAATAAACTTTTAACACAAATTTTTTTTCTCATCAAGTTCTATTCTTCAGTTTTCATTTAAGTGGAAAAATGAGAAAAAGGGGAAAGTCTGTGAAGCCTGCTATAAATAAACAGAAATTCTTATAATTCATGGAAGAAAGGATAGCATTTTTAAATAAATATTTAAGTTAATTTTTAAAATTCGAAAAATTTGACACTATTTTAAAGTTATTTAAAAAAATTGTGACACTATTTACACTGTTTTTGATCTCTGAAGTGAGAACAAGGCCAGCTTTTTTTTTTACATATACAAGTTTTCCACATAAATTTTGGATTAAAAGAAAAAACCAGATTTGTAAAATTCAAATGAGGTATCAATGAACTCCAGGCCAGAAAATGGTTTCCTAAATCGATGCAGTGATTGTAAAACAGAACCGACCACCTTCCTCTGACTATTTTACGATGTAATCGAGCCTTCCTCGGCCTTTAAAGTCTCGGGTTAATTTTGAATTTATACAACCTTTTGTTTTGAAATTTTAAAAACCTTGAAAAGTTGTAAAAGTGAGTATGCCTACCATAAATTTTCTTTTCGACATAAATGTGAAAGACAGTATCTTGTGTCAACAACACTCCTAGGCCTTTTAAATCTTTACCCTTTTTTTGTAACATTTTTTTGTTATTGTTAACTTTCTACTTCAAAATAATAAAAAATTTAACTTAATACAGGCCTCGGATTCACCACACTATTCACATTGTTTGACATTTTTTTTGAGTGATCATACTATTTTGCTACTATTTTGAAAAAAAATGACACCAAAGACACTATTTTCAACCAAAAAGATGAATTTTCAATACAGCAGATTAACTTCTTACAAAAAAAGACAAACTTTCAACAATATACATAAATTTCTAATCATATAGTTGAATTTTCTACCTAAAAGACGAACTTCCAACAAATTACATAAATTTTAAACTAAATAGATGAATTTTTAACCAAAAAACAAGGTCAATTTTTAGCCAAAAATGGATTAGTTACATTTTCATTAAAGATAATTCATTTTTATTGAAAAAAAAACAATATGCTGAAAAAAGTTCAATTTTGCACCATTTTTAATTAAATAGTCGAATTTTCAACACAGAAGATTAACTTCTCACCAAAAAAGACAAACTTACAATAAAATAAATAAAATTTTAATCATGAAGTTGAACTTTCTACCAAGAAGATTAATTTTCTACCTAAAAGACGAATTTTCAAAAAATAACATGAATTTAAAACTAAATAGTTGAATTTTTGAACTAAAAAAAGATTAATTTTTAACCAAAAAGGGATCAGTTAAATTTTTATTAGGAGAATTGGTTTTCATTGAAAAAAATCTAATTTTCTAAGAAAAAAAAACAGTTCAATTTTGCACCATTTTTAATAACACAGTTGAATTTTTAACAAAGAATATTATTTTTCTACCAAAAAAGACCAATTGTCAACAAAATACATGAATTTTTAACCATATTGTTTAATTTTCTACTAAGAAGATTAATTTTGTACCTAACAAACGAATTTTCAACAAATTACATCAATTTTAAACTAAATAGTTAAATTTGTAGGCTGAAAAAAATATAAATTTCCAACCAAAAATGGATTAGTTACATTTTCATTGAAGAGAATTAATTTTAATTGAAAAAAAAATTATTTTCTAAAAACAGTTCAATTTTACACCATTTTAAAATAAATAGTTGAATTTTCAACAAAGAAGGTTAATTTTCTAACAAAAAAAAAAATTCAACAAATTACATAAATTGTTAACCATATAGTTTAATTTTCTACTAAGAAGATTAATTTTCTACCTAAAAGACGAATTTTCAAAAAATTACATAAACTTTAAACTGACGAATTTTCAAACAATTAAATAAATTTCAAAATAAATAGTTGATTTTTTAAAGTAAAAAAAAAGATCAAACAAAAATGCATTAGTTAAATTTTCATTAAGGAGAACTAATTTTCATTTTACAAAAAAAAACAACTAATTTTTCACAAAATAACAGTTCATTAAAAACAGTTTTCATTAAAAAAAAACAACTAATTTTCTAAAAAACAGTTCAATTTTGCATCATTTTCAACCAAATAGTTGAACTTTCAACAAAGAAGATTAATTTTCTACCAAAAAAAGACAATCTTTCAACAAAATACAAAAATTTTCAAATATAGTTGAATTTTCTACCAAGAAGATTAATTTTCTACCTAAAACACAAATTCTTAACAAATCACATAAATTTTTAACTAAATACTTGAATTTTTAAACTAAAAATTGTTCAATTTTTAACCAAAAATGCATAAGTTAAAATTTCATTGAGGAGAATTAATTTACAATAAAAAAAAAATAAAAATTTCTAAAAAACAGTTTAATTTCGAACCAAATAGTTATCTTTTTTATCGAATAAATAAATTTTCAAGCCAAAGATTCGAATTTTATGGAAATTCTAGAAGCCTAGAATATAAACTTTGAACAAAAAAGTTCATTTCCAATCAATCAGTTGAGTTTTCAACAAAATAGCTGAATTTAAAAAAAAAATTAATTTTGAACAAGAAAGAAACGATTTTAAACTGAAATTATGAATCTTTAACTAAAATAATCAACTTTTAAAACAGTAGTTCAACTTTCAACAAAGGAGTTGAATTTTCTACCAAAAAATATTAATTCTCAATAAAATACATACATTTTTAACCAAATAGTCGAATTTTTAAGCTAAAAAAGATCAATTTGTAATGAAAAATGGAGAAATTAAATTTTCATTCAAGAGCATTAATTTTTAATTAAAAAAAAAACTAATTTTTCAAAAGCAGTTTAATTTCACTCCAAATAGTTGAATTTTTTACCAAATTGTTAAATTTTCAAGCCAAAAAGACGAATTTTCGACAAAACATTTGAATTTTCAACCCGAGAACATGGATTTTTAACGAAAAAGTTAATTTTCAAACGATCAGTCGAATTTTCAACAAAATAGTTAAATTTTCAGTTAAATAAATAATTTTAACAAAAAAAAAAAGTATTTTCAAATAAATTTATGAATCTTAAATCGAAAAAAATAACATTCACGAATGTAGTTCAACCAAGGAGTTGAATGTTCAACCTGAGAAGATGAATTTACACAAAAAATGTAATAGTTGATATAAATTAACTAAAAAATAATTTTATTAAAATAAAAAACAGTTGGATTTAACCAAAACATGTAATTTTCAAGAAAATATTTGAATCCTCAACTAAAGAAGATTAATTTTCAACCAGTTTCAGTTTTAACCAGAAAATGTGATTTACTACCAAAAAAGACGACTTTTGAACAAAATACATACATTTTCAACCAAATATTTAAATTTTCTTCAAAATTGTTAAATGTTCCAGCCATAAATACGAATTTCCTACAAAACAGTTGAATTTTGAAAGAAAAGATATTTTTCAAACGAAGCAGATTAATTTTTAACTAGACACTTACTCCCCTCCCTTTATTTCCCCTCACTTCCTCTATTTCACATTTCCGCACTTCCCCTACTCTTTCCCCTCATCCCCCCTCTCTTCAGTACCCCTAACATCCACTTCTCCCCTCCATACGTTTCCCCTCACTTCCCCTTATCACAATAATTTTTCCTCACTTTCACTACTTTCCCTCCCTTTATTCCCATTACTTCAGCTACTTCCCCTCCCCTCATTCAACCTCACTGCACTTCCGCTCCTTCCTTTATTTACCCTCACTTTCTCTACTTCACATTCTTCTAGTTCCCCTACTTTTCCTTCTATTTCCCCACTTCCCCTCCCTTTATTCCCCACTCTATTCAGTGCTCCTAACTTCTTCTTCAGCCCTCCCTTCATTTCCCCTTCTCCTTTGATCACATCTCCCCATGCTTCCCCTTCCCTCGTTATTCCCTACTTTCCCTCCCCTAATTTTACTTCATTTTCTCTCACTTGCCCTGATTACCTTCCCTAATTTCTCCTCGCATTATTTCCACTCACTTCCCCTACTCCCCTTCCATAATTTTTCTAATTTCTTTTACTTCCCTATACCATTATTTCCCCTACTTCCCCTCATTGGAAAAAAGTACGACTGGCAGACAAACGGACACCCGACCTAATTTATATGGGTTTCTGCCCAGGGCTACGAAACACTCAAAAACTAACGCAAGCAAACATTTTTAGAAATTGAAGGTCTTCTTTGAAACTATATGATATATTATTATATTATATTAAATTTTTTTGTTTGAAATACTAATTTTCAGCCAAAAGCACTAAAAGAAAATATGTACAATATTTTTAATAATTTATTAGATATTTTAATATATGAAACAACTGGGTAATAATGGAGTGGGAAATAGGGCAAGCGAGGAGAACTTGAGGAAGGGGAAAGTAGGGTCAATGGGGTGGGGGGTGAGAGAAATAAAGGGAAATGTGGAAAGGGTAGCAGAAAAAATGAAAGGAGGGGGAATAGGTGAAGTGATGGGAAATGTTGGGAGGGGTAGTAGGGGAAGTGGGGTCAACGAGGGGAGAGGAAGTAGAAGAAATAAGGGAAATAATAAAATGAGAAGTAGGTGAAGTGGAGAAAGTGAGGGGAAAGTAGGGGAAATGAAGAGGAAGCAGGAAAAACGAGGGATTTAGAAGTAGAAGTGGTTGGAATTGGGGTGTGGAAGTGACGTGAAATTATAGAGTAGAGTATGTGAGAGGAAATGTGGAGTAGGAGAAATGAGGAAATGGGGAAATAGATGAAGAAGTTGGGATTGGAAGAGGAAGCGAAGGTTGAAGTTCATTGAGGGGCAGTAGGGGATGTAGGGGTGCAGGGGGAAGTTGAGAAAGTGGAGAGAATAAAGGAAGTAAAGGGAAATGCGGAAAGGGACAGTAGGGAAAATGAGGGGTGGGGAAATAGGTGAAGTTATGGGAAAAGTTGGGAGGGATAGTAGGGGAAGTGAGGGGGAACAAGGGGAGGGGAAGTAGAAGAAATAAGGAAAAAGAGGGGAAGTAGGTGAAGTGGGGGAAGTGAAATGGAAGTAGAGGAAATAATGGATTGGGAAGTAGAAGAAGTGGTTTGAATTGGGGTGTGGACTTGAAGGGCTCTCGAAAACTGCAAAAATAGTCGGTTTTTTTAGAAAACTAAACAGCCCGAAAATCAGCATCAGCGAACAAAAAAAGCTCAAAAATAGCTCAAAATTATGGCATAAAGAAAATATTCAAATTCCATTGAGGAGGTGGTAGCGGAACGCACCTTAGAGATTGGCGATATCAGATGACTTCATTACACGATTCTTGTCGCAATTAATTGACACGTCAGTGCCAATAAAAATTGATAAAATCCAACATATCCGCAGATATGTATCGAATTTGGGGTATAGTAGTTTCGAAATCCAATCAATCGTCTCGGAAGGTTCGAGTTATCATGTGCTTAAAATAATAGTTCGAGATGATGCGATAAAACCGCAAACTTTCGCTCGCTCGCCCTTCAATCTGGGCCCACCGTGTTTTGCTCCTTGTCTTCTCGGGTCTCGAGTCCTTTTTATTTTATTATTATTTTACTCTATTTTTCATTCGTGATCCACCTTCTATTACATATATGTCCTCATTGAGTATTCCTCACATGACGTTACACCTACTTAATTGGAGAGGGTCATTGTCCAAACATTATTAAAATTGACCCTGAAATTTTCGTCAATCAACTGATATTATAATTTTTAATACAATGGCGACCACACTTTCTATCGCCATTCATCACGATTCTTAATGTCTGCATTAATCTAAATGGAGAAAATGTAAATACAAATATGTTACGTAGTTTTTTTTTTAAATTAATAGTATCATCATTCGTGCACGTGTACTTTCTCGATTTTAGGGGGGAAATCATTTTTAATACAAAATAAACATTCCAAATAAAAATATTTTTATTAGATTTATTTGTTTTGAAGGTTATATAATAGTATATTATGCACCTAGGGGGAGAAGAGGGGCTTTTTCGACAAGTACTTAAAACATACACAAGTCGAAAATGTGCCTCTCCCCCTTGGTACATACGATATTTTTTATAACAAATGGATGATTTCAGACATTTCTCAAAATACAATCATGATTTTAGTCCATATTAGATCTTGCATAACGAAAAATGAAATTTATGTTAACTTATTCTGAATTATCAAAAATTCAATATAAAAATTGCTAGGAATTTTTGGTACACTACAGTCGAAAATTGTGCGCACAATTTTTTGTTCAAAAATAAAATTCAAGATTTTCTCAAATTTTCTACCTCAACTTCAACTTTCATCATGACCTAGGAAAATCTGTTCAAAAACTTCAAAATTATACGACATCGAGCCTAAAATCTTATCTTAAATTTAAGCCCAGAAAACTTGAAAAATCTTCATGGGTACCTGAGATATTAAAAATGTTGAATCGTATCTGAGCTCAATCACTCACAATTGACACATTTACTGTACAATTAAGATCAGATACGATTGAACATTTATAATCATATCTCAGGTACCCATGAAGATTTTTCAAGTTTTCTTGGCTTCAATTAGAAATAAGATTTGAGGCTCGAAGTCGTATGATTTTGAGGTTTTCGAAAAAATTATCCTAGGTCGTGCTAAAAGTTGAAGTTGAGGTAGAAAATTTAAGAAAATCCTTAATTTTGTTCTTAAACTTCTCACGTGCTGTATTATTTTCAGAAGGTCAAAAAAATATTTGTTGAATACCACTAGACGCGAAATTTCATAAGCTTTCAAACTGTTCTTTTTCAAACGCGCCATCTCTTTTTTTAACCGAAATATCGTGGTTCGAAGTCAGCAGTGATTTTTAATAGCTCTCACAAGAGTCGTACGCACAATTTCCGACGCTAGTGTAATTTGCGGTAACTTTAGAGGTGATTTACGGTAACTTACCATAAATTTCCTAAAATTCAAAATGGTAACTTACCAAAAATTACCCAATATTCATTTTTTTAAATTTTCAAAAATTTATGCAACTTTTCGGCCATTTATAGTAATTTTACCGGTAAATATGGTAAATTACCATAAATTACCCAATATTCATTTTTTTAAATTTCCGGAAATTTATGGCATTTTTGGTCTTTATGGTAATTTTACCAGTAAATATGGCAAATTACCAAAAATTACACAAAATTCGTTTTCTTAAATTTCCGTAAATTTCCTGAAATTTATGGAAAAATGTGGTCATTCAGGGTAATTTTACAAGTAAATATGGTAAATTACCATAAATCACCCAAAAATTCATTTTTAAACATTTTCATAAATTTCCGGAAATTTATGCAAATTTTCGGTAATTTACGGTAATTTGATCAGTTATACATGGCAACTTTCCATAAATAACCGTCAAATTCTATTATCTGCAACTGAAATTTCCTCACAGTTTTCACGGTAGTACAATGCGAACTCATAGATGTATAATTTTCATTATTCACCTCCGACGTCACTTTTCAGTCCCTAGGGAGTAAAAAGTAGAGCTTCAACTTCCTAAGCGGCCATTCAAAAACTGCGTCACACTGCTGGGTCAGGAATATCAAAATGGGAGAGGGAAATGTAAACCAGATGAAAATAATGATAGGAAAAATAAAAAGAGTGCACAAGCAAAAAAGAAGTTTGTGAAGGAGGGGATAGAAGTGGATGGGATGAGGTATGTCAAGGATAGAAGAAGGTGAGAAAAGAATTAGAAGAATAAAGAAATAAGGGAAATAGTAGAAAAGAATATAGGAGGAGAAAGGACTATACTGAGTTGTTTGATAAAAAAAAGAGGAGAATATGGCTAAACATAAAGTGGAGGTAAAAATAGTATGAAGAGAGGATTGGCCAGTGGAAGGAAAAGAATTAGGAAAATAGAGAAATGGGAAAAATAGTGGAGAAGAATATAGGAGGAGAAAGGAGTATACTGAGTTGTCTGATAAAAAAGGAGGATATTGCTAAAAATGAATTGGAGGTAAAAATAGTAGGAAGAGAGGATCGGACAGTGGAAGGAAAAGAACACTTTAGGGAAAAAGTAAGAAATATCAAAATGGGAGAGGGAAATGTAAACGAGATGGAAATAATGATAGGAAAAATAAAAAGAGTGCACAAGCGAAAAAGAAATTTCTGAAGGAGGGGATAGAAGTGGATGATGTGAGGA
Organism: Andricus grossulariae; assembly: GCA_011634705.1. Lineage (NCBI taxonomy): Eukaryota > Metazoa > Arthropoda > Insecta > Hymenoptera > Cynipidae > Andricus > Andricus grossulariae. Next base: position 19,375 of record JAABKJ010000995.1, read on the forward strand.
ATGTAAAGATAAGAAGGGAGTGAGAAGAGGATAAGGAGAATAGAGAAATGGGAAAAATAGTGCAGAAGAATAGAGGAAGAGAAAGGAGTATACTGAGTTGTTTGATAAAAAAAGACAAGGATATTGCTGAAAAGGAAGTGTAGGTGAAAATAGTAGGAATAGAGGATTGGGCAATGGAAGGAAAAGAACACTCGAAGGCAAAAGTCAGAAATGTCAAAATGGAGGAGGAAAGCGTGAACGAGATGGAAATAATGAGAGGAGAAATAAAAAAAGTGCACAAGCAAAAAAGAAGTTTGTGAAGGAGGGCTTAGAAGTGGATGGGATCAGGAATGTAAAGATAAGAAGGAAGTGAGAAGAGAATTAGAAGAATAAAGAAATTTGGAAAATAGTGGAGAAGAATATAGGAGAAGAAAGAAGTATACTGAGTTGTTTGATGGAAAAAGAGGAGGATATATGTAAAAAAGAAGTGGAGGTAAAAATAGTAGGAAGAGAGGATTGGGCAGTGGAAGAAAAAGAACAGTTTAAAAAAAAAGTCAGAAATATCAAAATGAGAGAGGGAAATGCAAACGAGATGGTAATAATGATAGGAGAAATAAGAAGAGCGCACAAGCAAAAAAGAAGTTTGTGAAGTAGGGGATGGAAGTGGATGGGATGAGGAATTTAAAGATAAGAAGGAAGTAAGAAAAGAATTAGGAAAATAGAGAAATGAGAAAAATAGTGGGAAAGAATATAGGAGGAGAAAGGAGTATACTGAGTTGTTTGATGGAAAAAGAGGAGGATATACGTAAAAAAGAAGTGGAGGTAAAAATAGTAGGAAGAGAGGATTGGCCAGTGGAAGTAAAAGAACACTTTGAGGAAAAGGTCAGGAATGTCAAAATGAGGGAGGAAAGCGTGAACGAGATGGAAATAATGATAAGAGAAATAAAAAGAGCGCACAAGCAAACAAGAATTTTGTGAATGAGGGGATGGAAGTGGATGGGATGAGGTATGTCAAGGATAGAAGAAGGTGAGAAAATAATTAGGAGAATAGAGAAATAGAAAAAATAGTGGAAAAGAATATAGGAGGAGAAAGGAGTATACAGAGGTGTTTGATAAAAAAAAAGATGAGGATATGGCTAAAAAATGAGTGGAGGTAAAAATAGTAGGAAGAGAGGATTGGCCAGTGGAAGGAAAAGAACAGTTTAAGGAAAAAGTCAGAAATATGAAAATGGGAGAGGGAAATGCAAACGAAATGAAAATAATGATAGGAGAAATAAGAAGAGCGCACAAGCAAAAAAGAAGTTTGTGAAGTAGAGGATAGAGGTGGATGGGATGAGGAATGTAAAGATAAGAAGGAAGTGAGAAAAGAATTAGGAGAATAGAGAAATGGGAAAAATAGTGGGAGAGAATATGGGAGGAGAAAGGGATATACTGAGGTGTTTGATAAAAAAAAGAGGAGGATATAGCTAGTTAGGAATTATGAAAGATAAAGGAATAAAGAAAGAAAGACGCCTGGTGTAGAGAAGATTCTAATTGAAGATTGGAAACAAGGGTGGGGGGGGGTAGCAGTAAAATAATATGCAATAGATTATGGAGGGGAGAGGAGTGTCCAGTATTATGGAAAGAAGGAGTAGTGGTACTCATAGTGAAGATTGGGATAGGGGCTAATGCCAACATTGTATAAAGTTTTACCCGAGAGGTTCAAGAAAGAAGTTGAGGAAAAACTATGAAGTCACTGAATCAGACAAGGTTTAGGGAATAAATGGGATTAATGGAGAACATATATTATGGAGCCCACTTATAGTTAATATATTAATCCCAGACTTAGGACAAGAAATGAAGAGAAAAGGATGGGGAAGGAGTAAGGATGGGAAGAGAAAAGATGGGAAGAAGCTGATGGTAAAGGATGAAGAAGGGATGGCGATGAGGTTTAGAAAAGGAGAGGAAAGTAATCAAAAATGGTCTGGGAGATGGAAAGGACCAAAGCTAGAAGTAAAGGAGTTCAAATATTTGGGATATACCTAGTAAGCAAATAAAGATCACAGAGCTCATATAAGAGAAAAGATGAAAAAAGCGGCAGGTGTAATGTAACAGATATAGCGAATTGGAAAAAGAAAGTTAAAAAAAGATTGGAGAAGGAAAATGTGGTTATTTGATGGTCTGGTATGGCCGGTATCAGGCTATGGCGCAGAGATATAGAGGTGTAAGGAAAGGAAAGAGTTTGAGACGATGCTAAGGGAGGGAAAGGAAAGGAGTAAGCGAAAAAGTGTTTGAAGGAGGTAGAAGAGAAGAGAATTAGGATGATGAAACTAAAAAGATGGAAAGAATAAAAGAGGAAGTTCTTTATGCTAGAGATATAAGAGAGAGGACTGGAGTAAACTATGAAAAAATGGAGAAAAGACAGAAAGAAAAGGAAGCAGTGCTCAAGTATTTAAAAAATCGATGGGGGAAGAGAAGATGAACCAGAATAACAAGATTTAGATTAGGAAAAGAGATAAGGGAAGGATATGTTGGGAAAAGAAAGAATACAGAAGGTGGAAAATTGAGGTAGAAGAGAAGTGAAAGAAAAAGGAAACATATTTGAAATATATGTTAAATAAATAAGTTTTGATTCATATCAACGTAAATGCACTCATTAGAATCATTGCTGTATCCTTAGTAGACTTGCTCATTAAATTTAATTTGAAATTGCGTACAAAGTAAGGACATCAAGTAAACTTAAAAAGTTGTGAATCTCGCTTTTTGATCTCTTCAGATTACTATTCTCGCCCTGAGTAACACGCACATTTATTTTAATATAATAAGATGACCATTTCGCATCCTGCTTTTAATTATCTTATATGCATCATAATTTACGTAGTTAACGTAGTTAGCGTAGTTAACTTTTTTGATTATTTATTTCTAAACATTATTTTATAAATATGTTGAAGAAAAATTTTCTCGATTTCGTTGGGGGTCCAATTATGGCAACCTGGTTAGGTCAGTGTTTTTATATGAGAATAAAACAAGGCTCGAATTTTTATGATTTAATAACAGGGCGGCACGAAAAGAGTGTTTGCTTATCGCGTTTATGATTCTGAAAAGGGGGCATCATCGAAAGGTAAAACTGGTCGAAGGAATTAATAAAAGTATAAAAAGGAGGATATTGGATATGTAATAATTGAACCATTATTTTTAGCCCTCGGCATACACAAAAAAGGATAATTTTTAAGGCAGTCAACATTACTTTAAAGGAGAATTCCATAAAAATTGAAGTGGCCACAGGATAAAATCCAATCAGATTAATCAGATTAGATTTAAAACTTAGATTAAAATTTAGTTTTAAAACTTTTTTTGAAAATAAATGCCTTATCATATCTATATACTGAGGAAAGTCTGAAAATCATGGAAAAGTCAGAGAATTTTATTGGTCAGGAAAAGTCATGGAAAAATCAATTTCTTAAAAAATCTTGCAAAAATTAGGGAATTTTGAAAAAGTTTGCTCCAGAGTAATTCTTTTTTATTGAAAATTCAACTGTTTTGTTGAAAATTCCTTTTTTTAAATTAAAAATTCAACTATTTTAGTAGAAAATTAACTTGAAAAAAAAATTATATTCTGGCTAAAAAATCAACTGTTTGATTCGCAATTAATCTTCTTTGATTGAGGATTCAACTTTTTGACTTAAAATTCTTTTTTGTTTGAATTGAACTGTTTTTTATTTAGAATCAAAATCTTTTTTTTTTAATATGTACTATTCCACTGTTCCACTATTCGTTGAGAATTCTTTTTTTCTGTTTCAGAAATTAATTGCTTATTTGAAGGTTAAATCAATTTATTAAAAACTGATTTTGTTGTTAAAGATTCATCATTAGTTAAAAATTTTTTTTTTACTTGAAAATTAAGTTTTTTGTAACTGAAAATCTGACTATTCCAATTGATGATTCATCATTTTAGCTTAAAATTCATCTCTTTTGTTGAAAATTTAATTATTTTGTTAATTTTTTGTTGGAAATTTATCTATTTTTTGGCTAAAAGTTGAACAACTTTGTTAAAATTTTTTTTTTTTTTGGTTAAAGATTCATCTTCTCAGTTGAAAATTGATTCCTTTGGTAGAAAATTAAACTATTTTCTTGAAATTTTGTCTTTTTGATAGAATGTTGATATTTTTGGGTTGAAAATTCAACTGTTTTGTGGAAAATTCGCCAATATGGTTGAAAATTTGTCCTTTTCGGTTAAAAGTTGAACTCCTTTGTTAAATTTTTTTTTTCAGACTCTTAATTTTATTTGAAAATTCATCCCTTCATTTGAAAATTCGGTTTTTGTTGTCATTGAAAATTAATTTTTTACTCAAAATTTAACTTTACTATTTTTGGTTGAAAATTGTTCTTTTTCAGTTGACAATTCAACTTTTTGTTTGAAAAGTGATGTATATTGTTGAAAATTCTTAATTTTTGGTACAAAATTAATCTTCTTCTTGAAAATTCGTCTTATTGATTGAGGATTCAACTATTTTGTTATAAATTCTTATTTTTTGGTTAAAATATCAACTATTTCATTTTTCGTTAAGAATGAAAATTCATATCTTTTGGTTAACAATTATTCTACTTTTTATAAAGTTCAATAATTTGGTTAAAAAATCCACTATTTTGTTTCAAATTTAAATATTTTGTTGAAAATTGAACTTTTTGGTTAAAAATTCATGAATTTTTTTGAGAATTCGTCTTTTGTGGTAGAAAATTAGTATTTTTGGATTAAAATTGGTCTTTTTTTGCAAATTTGGATATTTTTTAAAGACTCAATTATTTGATTGAAAATTCAACTATTTTGTTTGAGTTGTTTAAATATTTTGTTGAAAAATCAACTTTTTGTTCGAAAATTCATCTTTACTAGTTGAAAAATCAACTATCTGTTTGGAAATTCAGATATTTTGTTCACAATTCGTCTTTGTGGAAAAAAATTAATCTTCATTGTTGAAAATTCGTTTTTTTTTTGCAAATTTTAATATTTTGTTGAAGATTCAACTATTTGATCAAAAATTCAACTATTTTGTTACAAATTTATATATTTTGTTGAAAGTTCAACTTTTTAATTTTAAATTCATCTTTTTTTATTGAAAATTCAACAATCTGTTTCAAAAATCATGTATTTTGTTGAAAATTCACCATTTGTGTTAAAAAATTAATCTTCTTGGTTGAAAATTCGTCTTCTGGGTTTCAGATTAAAATATTTTGTTCAAAAATCAACTTTTTGTTTGAAAATTCGTCTTTTCTAGTTGAAAATTAAACTATTCGTTTAAAAAGTCATGTATTTTGTTGAAAATTCTTCTTTTGTGGTAAAAAATTAATCCTTTTGGTTTAACAATCCGTTTCTTTTTGTAAATTTTAATATTTTGTTGAAAATTCAACTCTTTGGTTGAAAATTCATCTTTTCTAGTTGAAAAATCAACTATCGGTTTAAAATTTCACGTATGTTGTCGAAAATTCGTCCTTTTTAATTAAAAATTCAACTACCTGTTGAAAAAATCACGTATTTTGTTTAAAATTCGTCTTTTATGGTAGAAAATGAAACTTTGTGGTTTAAAATTCGTATTTTTTTGCAAATTCAAATATTTTTCTGAAGATTCCACTATTTGAACAAAAATGTAACTATTTCGTTGCAAATTCATACATTTTGTTGAAAATCCAACTTTTCGGTTAAAAATTCATCTCCTTCAGATAAAAATTCAACAATCTGTTTAAAAAGTCATGTATTTTGTTGAAAATTCGTCTTTGTGGTGGAAAATTAATCTTCTTGGTAGAAAATTCGTCATTTTTTAAATATTTTCTTTTGTGGTAGAAAATTAACCTTTTTTGTTTAAAATTCGTCTTTTTTGCAACTTTAAATATTTGTTTGAAGATTCAATTATTTGATAAAAAACTCAACCATTTCGTTGAAAATTTATATATTTTGTTGAAGATTCAACTATTTGATTAAGAGTTTAACTATTTTGTTGTTCATATATTTCGTTTAAAATTCATCTTTTTGGTTAAAATTTTAATATTTTGAGGAAAATTCAACTTTTTGGTTGAAAATCCATGTTTGTATATTGAAAATCGAACAATACGGTTAAAAATTGGACTATTTTCCTGAAAATCTGATTAATTTGTAAAAAAATCTATTTTGTTGACAACAATTAAACTGTTTAGTTGAAAATTCGCCCTCTTGGGTTGAGAATTGAACTTTTATTGTTAAAAACTATTCTACTTCTTATAAAATTCACAAATTCGGGTAAAAATTCTACTATTTTGTTGCAAGTTTTAATATTTTGTTGAAAATTCGACTTTTGGGTTTCAAAATCATCTTTTTTAATTGAAAATTCGTCTTTTGTGTTAAAAAATTAATCTTCTTAGTTGAAAATTCGTCTTCTTTGATGCAGATTTTTATATTTTATGGACAATCAACACTTTGTTGGAAAATTCATCTTTTCTAGTTGAAAATTTAACTATTTGTTGAACAGTCATGTATTTTGTTGAAAATTCGTCTTTTATGGTAGAAAATTAATCTTTTTGGTTTAAAATTCTTCTTTTTTTTGCAAATTTGAATATTTTGTTAAAGATTCAACTATTTGCTTGTGAATTCAAATATTTTGTTTCCGATTTAAATATTTTGTTGAAAAGTCAACTTTTTGTTTGAACATTCATCTTTTCTAGTTGAAAAATCAACTATCTGTTTGAAAATTCATGTATTTTATTAAAAATTCATCTTTGTCGTAGAAAATTATTCTTTTTGGTTGAAAATTCGTCTTTTCTTTCAAATTTAATTATTTAGTTGAAGATTCAACTATTTTATTAAAAATTCAACTATTTTGTTGCAAATTTATATATTTTGCGGAAAATTAAATTTTTTGCTTAGAAATTCATCTCTTTGAGTTGAAAATTCAACTATCTGTTTGACAATTCATGTATTTTGTTGAAAATTCGCCTTTTCTGTTAAAAAATTAATTTTCTTGGTTGAAAATTCGTCTCCTTTGATGCAGATTTTAATATTTTGTTGAAAAATAAACTTTTTGTTGGAAAGTTCATCTTTTCTAGTTGAAAATTCAACTATTTGTTTAAAAAGTCATGTGTTTTGTTGAAAATTCGATTTTTATGGTAGAAAATTAATCTTTTTCGTTTAAAATTCTTCCTTTTTGCAAAGTTGAATATTTTGTTGAAGATTAAACTATTTGATTGAAAATTCAAATATTTTGTTGAAAAATCAACTTTCTGTTTGAAAATTCATCTTTTTTAGTTGAAAAATCAACTATCTGTTTGAAAATTCATGTATTTTGTTGAAAATTCGTCTTTGTGGTAGAAAATTAATCTTCTTGGTTCAAAATTCGTCTTTTTAGGCAAATTTAAATATTTTGTTGAAGATTCAACTATTGGAATGAAAATTCAACTATTTTGTTGCAAATTTATATATTTTGCGGAAAATTCAACTTTTTGGTTAAAAATTCATCTTTCTTATTGAAAATGCAACTATCTGTTTGAAAATTCATGTATTTGGTTGAAGATTCTTTTTTTGTGGTAGAAAATTCATCTTTTTGATTGAAAATTCATCTTTTTTGCAAATTTAATTATTTTGTTGAAGATTCAACTGTTTTATTTAAAATTCATTTTTTTTATCGAAAATTCAACTATTTGTTTGAAAATTCATGTATTTTCTTGTCTTTTGTGTTGCAGATTTCAATATTTAGTTGAAAAATTAACTATTTGTTTTGAAATGTCATGTATTTTGTTGAAAAATCGTCTTTGGTGGTAGAAAATTAACCTTTTTGGTTTAAAATTCGTCTTTCTGTCGAAAATTTAAATGTCTTGTTGAAGATTCAACTATTTGATTGAAAATTCAACTATTTTTTTGCAAATTTATATATTTTGTTGAGAATTCAACTTTTTGGTTTAAAATTCATCTTTTTTTTTAAATTCAACTAACTATTTGAAAATTCATGTATTTTGGTAAAAAATATCAAAATTCCTCTTCTGTGTTGCAAATTTAAATATTTTGTTGAAAAATCAAATTTTTGTTTGAAAATTCATATTTTGTAGTTGAAAAATCAACTATCTGTTCAAAATGTCAGGTATTTTGTTAAAGATTTAACAATTTGATTGAAAATTCAACTATATTGTTGCAAATTTAAATATTTTGTTGAAAATTCGTTATTTGTGGTAGAGAATTAAACTTTTTGGTTGGAAATATTTTGTTGAAGATTCAAATATTTGAACAAAAATTCAACTATTTTGTTGTAAATTTATATATTATGTTGAAAATTCAACTTTTTGGTTAAAAATTGATCGTTTTTAGTTGAAAATTTAACTATTTGGTTAAATATTAAACTACTTTGTCGAAAATTGAATTATTCTGTAAGAAATCGAATTATTTTGTTAAAAATTCAAGTATTTTGTTGAAAATTAATCCTTTTTTTTTGTCGAAAATTTAACTGTTTTATTGATCATTCGTATATTTAGACAGAAAGTTCGTTTCTTCTGTATGAAAATTCATATTTTTTTCTTGAACTTTCTTTTTTTTTATAGTTTGACCATTTAGTTAAAAATTTATGTTTGCATATTGAAAATGAAACAATATGGATAGAAAATTCTACTATTTTCTTGAAAATCTGATTATTTTGTTAAATATATTTTCTTTTCATACAAAAATTAAACTGTTTCGTTAAAAATTCGTCCTCTTGGTTTGAAAATGTATCTTTTATTGTAGAAAACTCATCTTTTTTGTTTCAAACAAATAAATAATTTTGAATATATTTTATTTCAATTTTAATTTATTTTATACCATCTATAAAAGAGTCTATGTTAAAAATGTTACGAGATTAAAATTCTTGTCTTTGAATATAAATAGTCAGAGAAAATGAAAAATTGGTCAGGAATCAGGAAAAAATCAGGGTATTTGGAAAAAGATGCTTTGCGGCCACCCTCAATATGATAATAATAATAATTTATTAATGCCTATAGAATAATTCATTTTCTCGAAAAATATGATGAAATATAAGAGTCAGACTTTGTTGTGGAAGCAATTTGGCATGATTGGAATTAATAGTTGGGAAATTTGAAACGATTCAAAATTCATGGTTTTGACAGGACCACCTACTGTAGTGGGAAATATGTAATGTGCGAACAATGGAGGCGGTCCTAGGAAATAATTTGATAATATAAGGGTGTCATGCGAGTCGGTTTTAAAATCAGATATCTTTTGTGATGGATGAAACTAATCGGTCAGGACCCTAGTTTAGCCATAGAGAAGTCACCATAACTGCGGGTGGTTAGTATTCCTCAGGCATGAGGCCCATGGATATTCCCCAAATTCTATTTTCCCTAATCTTTATTTCAACTCAAATCATGTGACCGACTAGCAATTTGTTATAATTTTTATTCGTCTTAAATAGCAATTTACGTAATTTTTATTTTTTCGAATTACCTTTTGTGATAACTTTTATATTTCCCGCAAAACATCGTTTTCAAAATTCCCTGATTTTTTACTGATCTTTTTCTGGCAAATGTCATTTTTTCTGACTATTAATATTTAAAGATAAGAATTTTAGTCTTGTAGCATTTTCAACATTGACTCTTTTGTAAACTAATAAAATAAATTCAAATTAAAATAAAATGTTTTTAAAAGTATTTATTTCTTTGAATAAAAAAAATGAGTTTTCTACAATAGAAGATAAATTTTCAAACCAAGAGGGTGAATTTCAAACAACGAAGTTTTATTTTTTTCAACAAAAATGATTTTTCTATAAATATTTAGATTTTGAAAAAAATAGTCCAATATTTCACCATATTGTTTGATTTTCAATATACAAACATGGATTTTCAACCATGGTCGAACTAACAAAAAAAAACGAGACTTCCAGAAAAATATATGAATTTTCGACAAAAAAGATTAATTTTCAACAAAATATTCAAATTTTTAACAAATTGATATAATTTGCTACAAAATAGTTGAATATTTCACCAAATTGTTTAAGTTTCAATTAAAAACGATCAAAATTCAACCAAAATGTTGAATTTTCAACGAATTGTTCAAATTTCAACCAAAAAGATCAATTTTAAACCGAGAAGATTAATTTTCAACTACAAAAGACAAACTTTAAATAAAATATATGCATTTTCAAAAAGATGAATTTTCATACAAAAAGTTGAATTTTCAATCAAATATTTAAATCTTCTACAAAATATTTATATTTGCAAAAAAATACGAATTTTAAACCATAAAGATTAATTTTATACCACAAAAGACCAATTTTCAACGAAAAACATGAATGTTGTAAGAGATAGTTGAATTTTCAATAAAAAAGATTAATTTTAAACCAAAAAGTTGAATTTTCACCAAAATATTAAAATTTGCAACACAATAGTAGAATTTTTAACCAAATTCTAGAATTTTATAAGAAGTAGAATAATTTTTAACAATAAAAGATAAATTGTCAGACCAAGAGGAAGAATTTTTAACAAAACAGTCTAATTTTTGTCAACAAACATCTTTTTTTTAAATAATTAGATTTTCAAGAAAATAGTCCAATTTTTCACAGTTTTGTTTCATTTTCAATATACAAACCTGGATTTTCACCAAATGGTCGAACTAAAAAAAAATAAGAAAAAAAGGAAAAAGATTACTTTTTTTAATAATACTTGCATTTTTAACAAAACAATTCAATTTCCTGAAAAAAAGTTAGAAATTTAACCAAACAGTTCAATTTTCAACTAAAAAGGATGAATTTTCCACCAAAACGTTGAATTTTCAACAAAATATTAATATTCCAACCAAAAAGATAAATTTTAAACAAAGAAGATTAATTTTCAACCACAAAAGACGAACTTTAAACAAAATATATGAATTTTTAAAAAGATGAATTTTTATACAAAAAGTTCAATTTTCAACTCAATATATAAATTTGCAACAAAATAGTTCAATTTTTAATGAAATATTTGAATCTTCTACAAAATATTTAAATTTTCAAAAAAACACGAATTTTAAACCATAAAGAATGATTTTCTATCACAAAAGACAAATTTTCAACCAAATATATGAATTTTCAAACAGATAGTTGGATTTTCAATAAACAAACATGATTTTTAAACCCAAAAGTTGAATTTTCAACAAAATATTAAAATTTGCAACAAAATAGTAAAATTTTTATCCAATTTCTTGAATTTTATAAGAAGTAGAATAATTTTTAACAATAAAAATAAATTGTCAAACCAAGAGGGTGAGGTTTTAACAAAAGAGTTTAATTTTTGTCAACGAAAATGATTTTTTCTAAATAATTAGATTTTCAAGAAAGTAGTCCAATTTTTCACCTTATTGTTTGATTTTCAATATACAAACATGGATTTTCACCAAATGGTCGAACTAACAAAAAAATAAATAAATAAAAAATGAGCCAAAAAAAATTACTTTTTATCAAAATACTTGAATTTTTAATAAAACAATTCAATTTCCTACAAAAAAGGTAGAAATTTAACCAAACAGTTCAATTTTCAACTAAAAAGGATCAATTTTCCACCAAAACGTTGAATTTTCAACAAAATATTAAAATTTCAACCAAAAAGATAAATTTGAAACCAAGAAGATTGATTTTCAACCACAAAATACGAACTTTCAAAATAATATATGAATGTTCATACAAAAAGTTGAATTTTCAACTAAATATATAAATTTGCAACAAAATAGATGAATTTTTCATCAAATGGTTGAATCTTCTACAAAATATTTAAATTTGCAAAAAAACACGAATTTTAAACCATAAAGAATAATTTTCTACCACAAAAGACCAATTTTCTACAAAAAACATGAATTTTCGAAAAGGTAGTTGAATTTTTACCAAAATATTAAAATTTGCAACACAATAGTAGAATTTTTAACCAAATTCTTGAATTTTATAAGAAGTAGAATAATTTTTAACAATAAAAGATAAATTGTCAAACCAAGAGGAAGAATTTTTAACAAAACAGTCTAATTTTTGTCAACAAACATTTTTTTTTTAATAATTAGATTTTCAAGAAAATAGTCCAATTTTTCACCCTATTGTTTGATTTTCAATATACAAACAAAATTTCAACCAAAAAGATCAATTTTAAACCAAGAAGATTAATTTCCAACCACAAAAGACGAACTTTCAACAAAACATATGAATTTTCAAAAAGATGAATTTTCATACAAAAAGTTCAATTTTCAACTCAATATATAAATTTGCAACAAAATAGTTCAATTTTTAATCAAATATTTAAATCTTCTACAAAATATTTAAATTTGCAAAAAAGGCGAATTTTAAACCATAAATAATGATTTTCTACCACAGAAGACCAATTTTCAACCAAATATATGAATTTTCAAACAAATAGTTGAATTTTCAATAAACAAAGATGATTCTTAAACCCAAAAGTTGAATTTTCAACAAAATATTAAAATTTGCAACAAAATAGTAAAATTTTTATCCAAATTCTTGAATTTTATAAGTAGAATAATTTTTAACAATAAAAATAAATTGTCAAACCAAGAGGGTGAGGTTTTGACAAAACAGTTTAATTTTTGTCAACGAAAATGATTTTTTCTAAATAATTAGATTTTCAAGAAAGTAGTCCAATTTTTCACCGTATTGTTTAATTTTC